>SNQN01000268.1:103035-149970 GCA_008642245.1 Bassia scoparia
GTACGGAGTTGTTGACAATAAGTATCCACCATCTTTGACTGACAATAAGTTTATCCACCACTCTTTGGACTATCAAATTCTCCACCAATTCAGTTTAATTTGTGACAATACATTCATACCTTCCTCTATATTCTTCGAACATGCTTCACTATTTTTCAATATGTTCACCATCTTCAAATTCCCTTTTGAGATTTAATTATTGCATCGTTTTGTATGCGTTTTCCTTCAAACACCTATTTAAGTTTCTCCCATGCTTCTTATAGGAGGTATCACCACATTATACTTGTAAAACTCCATTCGACAGACCGCCACTATGAAGACATTAAAGAGCCTTTGCTTATTTGCCATTGCCTCATCATATGTTATTTATTTCGCTTAAAGCTGATTGTTTGGGAAATAGAAAACGGGTTGTATATTGACGTACAATTAACATCACTCTCAATGCTTCCACCACACACTTAAAAGTTTCAAATATTATTTCATTCTGATAGCGTGGTGAATAGTACTTCACTCCTTTAAATGGGAATGGAAATTGAAAAATGTGTTGGCATCCATTAATAAAGAGAGAATGATGAACGGGTTTAGAAAAAAAAATCCAACGGATTCTACCGACTCTGATACAATTTGTTGGACATGAAGGAAAGCAAAATAACGAAAGATAATTAGTAATTAATAGTAGTGCTTTCCATTCAATAAATAAATAATAAACAAGCCTATATATAGGCATACATAAAGCTAAAGCATTTAAAAAAAGGAAAAATCACCCTTGCACTAATGCTTAATTTCAAGCAACTACGAAAACCACATACTACGATTACTTGATACTAACTATAGCAATAGACTAAACAAACACGGACTAACAAATTAATAATACTGACTCCTAATGCTTAAAAATTAGGAACATTAATAATAAAGATTCTTTTGAAAGCCGTTATCAAACACTTTTTTTCCTTATGTGAATAGAGGATGTGTGGATGTAACAATGTTAGGATGTGAGTTAATGGAATGAGACAAATTGAATATTATACGAGTAATGTTAACAGAGCTCTCGAACAGTAGCATAACAAACAACTTCTAAACAAACACCTATAACTAACTCTTAACGGCCAGTGTCACGTGGGATGCAAGCTCCTATTAACAACACTAACGCATTCTTAACATTGAATTAAATTAAAGTAATGAATATTTTTAAAGCTCATATAGACAATTTACACTTTGCAAAAATAGTAAAAAGACGTATGCTTTGCTACACTACAAGATTTAGCATGGACCTTACGCTCTGAAGTCCTAGTCCAAAGGGGAATTTGCGAAACATTTCTTCGACCTGGTTGCTTTCTAAATGAGCTACTCTTTCCTGCAAATGAAAAATAATCAGTGTCCCTATTTTTGATTATTTTTTTATAAATTTCAGCCCTTAGTAATCTCCATATTTTGTGGTGTGTTGGGAGGTAGGATAGATAATGAAGAAACTTAATCATGTAGTTGGGAGGATAAGAAAGATACAGGTTATATGTCACCTTTCAACCTCTTCTGTGGGATGAACAGCTCTCCAGAGCATCACGAAAAATAGACATTGCAGCATAAGATTTATGGCATTTCCATCCAATTTGCCACGTAATGCCTGCCTTGCATCTACAACAATTCGTTATTTTTCCTGCATCCCAACAGTACATAAACAGGATTGTAAGTGCATAATAATCTTTTCTAACCACAGCCCAGCGAAGAATAAAGTATCAATTTCGTCAAATAGGTGAACCCATAGAGAGTACGTTAACCACAAAATAAGAAGATAGAGTAGAATTTGAAAGAAAAACCTAACAATATCGTCAGTAGTAATCCGTCTCGTCAAGTGCACTCTTTTTTTGATTTTTTTAGAAATCAATTCTATCCGTCTGTGTCGAACTGATTTTTATTATACCTTGACAAACTTTTATATCCTATTTACCTTTACTGAGTATGAAAAGTAGCCAAATTTGTCTAAAAGTGGCCAATACCCAAACGCATCAAGATCTGAGCTCAATTACAAATATTATTAGTCTCCCTTTTTTTAATGAATTAGAGACCATACGCCTGAGGGATTCACTTCAAGATAAAAAACATACTTCTAAGTAGCTATTACTATGTAGGAACATCGAACCATAGTGATACATTAAGGATGGAGCGTCTCCCTTATTCTTCTTCTATCAAAACCATCATACTTAAGCTGTCACAATATACGTAAGCTGAAATTAAAAGTCCATTACACGCGTCACTGGATATGAATGATAACATAATCAATAATATGATAGATTGCAGAAGATTTCTAATTTTGACAATCATAAGTTAGTCTTGCAAGCAATGCTAGATTATGAAATAATAGACGGAAGAGTGTCAAATGCTGCATGAAAAATAATGAATATGACGAGTTCATTGATTCAAATCTTAGTACGGACAGTCCTGTCAGATCGGCGCTACAGCTGAGATTATTTCGGTTAGAGCGTAACCCATTGAGCAATCCTCCCCATTCGAGGTCATTCAAGACGGAAGACTGAGACTGTATAAATCAAGTTGTTGACAGAGTCCAAATTAAAAGTTCGTAGTATCGTAGTTCATAATAGTGGACATTGAAGAAGTTACCTGACTACCATAGACTACAGAATGAAAAAAGCGTTAATTATTCTGATAGTGAGCCGCATCAGAACACTACAAGTCAAAATACCGAAGAATTGGGTATGAAAAAACTCTACTTACCAAATGGCTGTTATTACTCATTCTAATTTCTTATGTTGCAACATAGGTGCATGTATCCGAAATCTTGTCTCGATCCAAATTTAACTTATCAACAGCGTTGCGAATCGTGCTTTGAGAGATGGGAAAAAATCTTGATTTTATAAATGAACTGAATCATGGAAGTAGGGTTCTTGTCTTGATGAATGTGGTATAGAAATTGCGGACTAAGGCATACTTAAGCCTACTTGGCAAATATAAAAACGGTACAAGCATCAAGCATCACCCAACTTCATGTAGTAGACGTTAGCCCTTATGGAGACGCGAAGTTGTATCGAGAAATCATATAATTCTAACGTCACTACTAAAGGAATGTCATATGATGGTTGCATGACTCGCACACTCAAAACTTTGGGACAAGTTTTTGTTTTCAAAAAGGGGGTGCCACAGAGAATGAATCTGGATAGGATTAGATCATTTATTAAGCATTTATTTTATTATTATTGTGAATATTTGTTAAGAATATTAGTTGTTAGACATTATTAGGATATTATTGTTCTGACTTATTAGTATATTTGTATAGGATATTTCTTTAGGATAAAATTAGTTGAATTTTCCAAATAAGATTATATCATTCTAAATATCTTTTTTAGTTTTAGATATTAAATTTTTAACAGATGTTCCCCTATGTATCCTCAACACTCAACCAAAATTTCGTGCACAAATTCAAAGCCAATCGATCACAATTTAATTTTTACCCCAGACTGCACAAAACTGTTTCGAATCTGATCACTTTGTAAAAAACGATCTCAACAAAATCGCAAACGATCTTGAAAAATTCTCAAATTTTAYWKGTAAAAACTAGACAAAAAGTTATCAAATTTCAAAAAAAGAATCACCTGAAAAGCTTAAGAGACGAGTGAGAACGAAGCTTGCAAAGTTGCGCAAAAATCTGGAAAATTGCTGACGAATCTGGAAATTTGCAAATCAAAACTTTTGGACTTTGGATCGAATGAACCTGGCTTTGATCCGCAACATGAACCACACCCTCAAAAACCCACAAACCATTTGATATTGCTCCTTACTCTAGCGTACAAACCACCTACAAGCTATCATATCTCCTTCGTGCTTCACCACCAAAACCACCCACAAGCAACCACGATTTTCAAATTGAAGTGTTTGTCTTAGTGAGGTTGAAGTGTTTTTATAGTGATGGTTTCATTGCCCAGTCTGTGTTAATGGTGGTTTCATTGAGTGAAGTTGAAAAGTTTGCGAAGAGGTTGTAGATGGTTAAGAGTGTTTTGTGGTGGTTTAACAATAAGACACAAATATACAAAGAAAATATTATAGGTGATCAAATGGGCAGGTCGAACTGGTCTTGTATATGAAAAGTCTTGCCTAAACCCGCCCAAAATGAGCAAGCTTTGCAGGTCGAGCCGGACTTTTGAACAAAAACGAATATTTTAAGTTGCCYAAAACCGTCACTTTTTTCGAGCAGATCGGGCCTGGCCAGCGAGCTAGACTAATGTTGATCATCTCTAAGAGAAATGATACAAAGTGGGGCCCACTTAACGGATTTATTAAACAATTTGTTAGTTGATCGTTTTATGAAATTTTTAGGGTCTTAAATGGTTCCTAAATGCCTTCCAGCAAGCCTTCATTTTAAGTCTACAAACATCAACTAATTAAAGTCGTGGAATTACTAAATTGACAACAACAGACAAAATGCTACCAAGTAGCCTCCATACAATAAAGACAATTGTAAAAGCACTAAAGATAATTTTATGATATAATCAGCAGCTTAACCCATAAGGGTAATACAATTCAGAAATACTTTGATAATACAGGGGAAAAAAAGACGATGAGAAACGTGAAATATTCATCATATACGATTATTGACTGCTTTGACTTCTTGTTGTAAATCCCTTGAACTCATCAGCTTAACACGCCGCTCCTCGTATGATGCTGATGACAGTAAAAAATAATGGCAAATGGTTGAGTGAAAAGAAGGTACGAAGTAAATTAAACATCAAGGAAATCAAATAGTCGATGGCTTAAACAATAATAAATGACTCAGATGTAAACAGAAACTGAAATCCAACCAAAATTTATCAATCGTGTAAGCAAAAATGAACTCAAATAACACAAAACCCATAAATACACTAGCATCATGCAACACTTGTAACAACAKCTAAGCTGGGACAACCACAAGCTATGAGCTTAAAACAGAGATGGTGATAGTGTGATGAGGCAGCCTCAAAGAGTAAGAGAGAGAAATTGAGAACAGAGGAGAAGAAGGTTCATATTATTCATGAATTAGTAAGAATGAGTACATGATTGAATTTTTATACAGTAATGCAAGAGAGCTCTCAATTGAGCATAACAAACAACAACTTCTAACAAACATATAACTAACTCTAACAAATTCAGTCACGTGGGATGCAAGCTCCTATAACATTCCTTCCCCCTTCAAGAAACTTGTCCTCACTGAGGGAATTTTGCTTCAAAATATTCAGCAAACTCCCATGTTGCATCACAGGACAAGTTCTAGGATGATTGTGGTGTTTGACTACTCTTCTATCCAAGATTGCAAGTTGAATCTCTTTAGTGACATCAGACCCATGCAACCAAGTAGGAATATGAGTAATTGCTTGGAAGAACACCTCTGAATGCCTTTAACTGAGACACATGGAAAACTGAGTGAACCTTGGATGAATCTTGGATGAACCAGGAAGTTTGAGCTTGTATATATTGGGTGAGAGTTTTTCATTCATTCTTCTGCTCACAGTTGCTGTAAGGCTGGAGCTTCAACCATAACCATACCCAACTGCCAATCTCAAATGTCCTCTCACTTCTCTTTCTATTAGCTTGGACTTTCATTCTGTTTTGAGCTCTTTGGAGATGGAATTGCAATGTTTTGATCATCTGTTCTCTTCTCTGAAGTGACCAGTCGACAACAACATCAACTTTGGCCTCTCCTGGCAAATAAGGCAAGTGCAGAGGTGGTGGWTKGTTGTAGACCACCTCACAAGGAGTCACTTGTGCTGAGTTGTGGAAATGAGTATTATACCACCACTCTGCCAAAGCCAGCCACATGAACCAATCTTTAGGATGCTTCCCCACACATACACCTAAGGAAAGTATCCACACACTTGTTCACTGCTTSAGTTTGCCCATCAGTTTGTGGGTGAAATGATGATGACAGGAGTATCTCAGTTCCTTGAATGGAGAACAAAGCTTGCAAAAAACCACTAAGAAATATGGGGTCCTTGCCACTCACTATTGACCTTGGCCACCCATGTAACTTGAATACATAATCCAAATATGCTTGAGCCTCTGCAGCAGTGTAGGGATGGGAAAGAGCTACAAAATGTGCATATTTACTCAACCTATCCACCACTACCATTATACATCTTTTCCTTGAGACACTGGTAATCCCCCAATGAAATCAAGGGATATATCCACCCATACCTCAGTAGGAATAAGCAAAGGTTGTAGGAGCCCACAAGGTGAGGTTGTCTCATGCTTACTTGCTTGACATGTTATACAGTTTCTTACAAAATGGATTACATAGGTAGTGAGTCCTCTCCAATAGAACAAAGCTTTGACTCTCTTCAATGTTGCATAAGAACTAAGATAGCAYACGTCTGCCCATTCTTTCCTAAGCTAGAAGCAAGAACTCGTATATATAGTTATGTAACCTTCCTTCCCAGTCAATTCTATGAATCATGGGTTTGGCCATCTCAAATCGTATGATCCGGGCAATGCATGAGATGATAGGATAGAGAAAAGGTCCCTCCGTCCCAAATTATATCGACGCGGCCATCGGGTTCACTGGTACAACCAAAAAGTCTAAAGTTGGTGAGATTATTCCTATTAGGGAGAAGGATATTTCTAAACTTGAGATAGGAGTCGGAGGGGGTTTCCGAAGGGGTCACTTGGAGGTTGCATCCCTTCCTGAGTGCCCTCCTACATCGACTGTAGGAGGATGTTGGTTCAGCAAGATCATTTGAATGGCTATCCTAACCTTTCTCTCTCCTCCACCTCTATTCGCGACGTCGACTACAGGTTGTTACTCTCTGTTCTCCCTTTCACTATTTCTTTCCTTTCTAGCTTGTTAATCATTGAGATTCATGTGTTTGGGTGTTATGCAGCTGTGGTAATTCTGTTCGAAGAACTATGGAAAATCCATTAAAAAGGGTGTCATCTCATTCTTCTCTATTGATGAGACAAGGTTTACTCTTGAAAGGGCGTCCCTTGCCATATTTTTTTCCCCACTTTTGTACTTAATATCATAATCAAACCCATGAGCTTAGAAAGCCAAAATTGTTGAAAGGGGGTTGAGATTTTSTGCTGTAGAAGCCATTTGAGGCYTCTTTCATCTGTCTTTATCGTGGACCATTGTCCCACCAAGTAGTGCAGCAACCACAACCAACAACTCTTTCTCATAAACTGAGAGCTTCTGCCATTTCGCTACAAAGCCTTGCTGAGATAAGCAATGGGATGACCCTCTTGTGAAGTATCAGTCTCTACTACAAACATCTTAGAAAAATCAGGTACACTAAGCACAAGGGAGGTGCTTAGTGCATGTTTAAGGGCTTCAAATGTCTGTTRAGCAAAAGCATTCCACTGAAATTCACCTTTCTAAAATACCCTACTAACCCAGAAAACTCGTAAGCTTTCTAACAGAAGTCGGTACTCGCCAATTATGAACCACATYAATTTTGGAAGGATCAGTCTCTACCCTACCCACTGGCCTGAAATGAAATGATCAGGTACTCAACCTTGGAAATAACAAATGAACATTTGCTAAACTTTGCATAAAGAGTGTGTTGCTGCATGAGCTGATTAGCTGAAAGACTTCCTCAAGATGCTGTAAATGCTCAGACAAATTGGCACTATAAACCAAAATGTCATCAAAGAACACCAACACTGTCCTCAATAGAGGTTTGAATACTGAGTTCATCTAACTCTGAAATGTTGCTGGAGCATTGGTTAGCCCAAAGGGCATAACCAGGAATTCATAATGCTTATTGTGGGTTTTAAATGTTGTCTTATACACATCCTCCTGATGCATCCTCAACTGGTGCTAGACCTCAAGTCAATTTTATTGAACACATGCTCCAACCAATTCATCAACCAATTCATCTCCCAATGGAATTGAAAACTTATCCTTGATAGTTCTTTTATTAAGCTCCCTGTAATCAATGCACAATCTTCAAGATCCATCTTTTTTTCCCACCAATACCATTAGGGAAGCAAAGGGACTTTTGAATCACACCTTGCTGCAACATCTCATTCACCAGCTTCTCAATAATATCTCTCYGCTTGAGAGGGTAGATATTGACAGGGTCTATAATCAAATATTAAGGGTATTTTGTGGTCATACATTCCACTGGAAGGAGGAAGAACTTTGGGTTCGACAAATATGGATGAGTATTTGTCTAGAAGTGTTTGAATGGAGGAAGGTATGTCTTGTGTTTTGGAATTAAGAAAGCAAAATAAAGAAAAGATAAAGTAGGATTAACAGTACTGCTTTCTCATTCAAATAAAATAAATAATAACAAGCCTATTATATAGGCATACATAAGCTAAAGCATTAAAATAGGAACATATCACCCCATGAATGTAATGCTTAATTTCAGCAACTACACTCACTACTAACATACTTATCTCAAGTTCTCAACTAAGCAAAGACTAAACACACACGACTAACAAATTAATAATACTGACTCCATAATGCTTAAAAATAGGAACTAATTAATTTAATTAATAATTATAGATTCTTTTGAAGCCCTTGATCAAACACTCCCCCTTGCTTCAAAATTAATCAGAATTTTCGTGAAGCACTTCTCACTGCCTTCCGTTTTGTTTTGGTTGATGCATTTCTCATCAACATTACGCTTGGAAATTTGGAGCACTTCTCTCCATGGTGCACTTCTCACCCCCAACTTCAAAATAAGTTTTCTTCTATGGCCACTTGTGCCATATCCTCTTTCTCAACATTTTGAGACCTACAATTCTTAGCCATATGCCCAAATTTTTGACATTTGAAACATTTTGTCTTTCCCTTATGGTAACAATCCTTCACTTCATGACCAATCTTGTGACAATTGGTGCATTGGATGGACTTTGCTTTCCCCTTTTGAGACTTTGCATATAGGCTTTTTCAGTCTTGCTTTCATTATCTTCCTCCCTCATACTACTCCTTTGATCCACCACATGAAGTTTATTGATCAACTCCAAAACAAAACAGTAAATTTTGAGAAATCTTTTGTGTCTTCAAGGGAAGAAAGTTTGACTTCATATTTTGGTGGGAGTGTGACAATAAGTTTATCCACCACTCTTTGACTATCAAATTCTCCACCAAGTAGTTTAATTTGGTTGACAATTGACATCAACCTTCCTCTATATTCTCGAACTGCTTCACTTTTTTTCATTTCCACCATCTCAAATTCCCTTTTGAGATTTAATATTTGCATCGGTTTTGTTTGCTCGTTTCCTTCAAACACCTATTTAAGTTTCTCCCATGCTTCTTTAGGAGTATCACCGGACATTATACTTGTAAAAACTCCATTCGACAYCGCCACATGAAGACATTAAAGAGCCTTTGCTATTTTTGCCATCTCCTCATCATATTTTATTTATTTCGGCTAAAGCTGGATTTTGTGGAAAGGGGGTTGGATKAACATCACTCTCAATTGCTTCCCACACACTTAAAGCTTTCAAATATGATTTCATTCTGATAGCCGGTGAATGGTACTTCACTCCTTTGAACATGGGAATGGAAATTGAAAAATTGTTTGATGCCATTAATAAAGAGAGATGATGAAGGTTTAAGAAAAAAAACTCACAACAGGATCTACCGACTCTGATACCAAATTTGTTGGAATGAAGAAAGCAAAATAAYGAAAAGATAAAGTAGGATTAATAGTAGTGCTTTCTCATTCAAATAAAATAAATAATAACAAGCCTATTATATAGRCATACATAAGCTAAAGCATTAAAATAGGAACAAATCACCCCATGCACGTAATGCTTAATTTCAGCAACTACAACCACTACTAACATACTTATCTCAACTAAGCAAAGACTAAACAAACACGACTAACAAATTAATAATACTGACTCCATAATGCTTAAAAATAGGAACTAATTAATAATTAAAGATTCTTTTGAAGCCCTTGATCAAACATTGTTTTTGTGAGGATGTGGATGGTAACAATGTTAGGATGTGGATTAAGAATGAGTACAAGATTGAATATTTATACAGTAATGTAACAGAGCTCTCAACTGAGCATAACAAACAACTTCTAACAAACATATAACTAACTCTAACGGATTCGGTCACGTGGGATGCAAGCTCCTATAACAACACTAAGCCATTCTATAACATGAATTAAATTAAAGTATGAATATTTTTAAAGCTATATAGACAATATTAACTTTGCAAAAATAGTAAAAGAACGTATGCTTTGCTACACTACAAGATTTAGTCAATGGACTTACGCTCTGAAGGCCTAGTCAAAAGGGGAATGTGCGAACATTTCTTCGACCTGGTTGCTTTTCTAAATGAGCTCTTTCCTGCAAATGAACAAATATCAGGTCCCATTTTTGATTTATTTTTTTAAATTCAGCCTTGTAATTCTCCATATTTTAATGTGGTGCGTTGGGAGGATAGAGATAGATATGAAGAAACTTAATCATGTATGTTGGGAGGATAAGATAGATCTATATGTCACCTTCAACCTCTTCTGTGGATGAACAGCTCTCCAGAGCATCACGAAAAATAGCACATTGCAGCATAAGATTTTGGCATTCATTTTCCAATTGACCACGTAATGCCTGCCTTGCATCTACACAAATTTCGTGCATCAAAACAGTTTACAGTAACAGGATGTGCATAATAATCTAACCCCAGGAGAAAAGAAAAAGAAGGCTAACAAAATTCGCAGTCCGTCTAGTCCTTTTTCTTTTAGAAATCAATCTGTCTGATTTTTTATACCTCTTTCCTATTTACCTTGACTATAAGGTATCCAATAAACATTATCATGTCCTTTTTTTAAGCCACCTCTTCTAAGACTAGACGATATTTTCAGACTCTCCCTATTCTTTATAACCACATACTTAACGTCCATATACGCTAAAAATATAGGCATGAAATGAAAGTGTAGATGCAGAAGCATCTAATTGACATATATTACTTGGCAAGCAATGCAATAAATAATGCTGCAGAAAATAAATGAACATATGATCAGAAGTCATGGAATCCTGCATGGCGTCTGGTTGGAACAACAATCCTCCCCATTCATTCATTCAAGAGAAGACGGATGTATAAATCAAGATTGTGGATCCAAATTAAAAGTTGTAGTGGGCATTGAGAAGATTACCATTAACTCAGAATAAATTAGTGAGCAGTACCAAGAAATGATTTGTTATTCAAACCTATGTATGGTTCATATCCGTGTTTCCAAATAGAGCAGAGTGATTTTTCAAATAACTGATCTGAATATGCTTTCTTGGAATGTAGAATTCCTCAATACTTAAGACTATGGAATTAAACGGGACAGCACCACCACTTCTGGAAGTAGCCAAGGAGGATAGTAATTGATACACTAAAGAAGACCTCATGAGTCATCACTGTTTTAACTTTTTTAGATGATGACATCACATTACTAATCAAGCGTTTATCCAACAGCACACAGCCTACTGCATTTACCATATTGGAAATTGAATAATTTAAAACAAAATGTGATATATCTGACAATATTCAATATATTACCTGCTGATGTATAGAACTGCAGRCTGTCAAATTCACAAGAGTGAAGAACCAGTGGCATTTCTGGGGCCATAGTATACTGAGGCTTTTTTTTAGCTCTCTCTATATCCAGTAACACATCTATAATCTGCATAAGAAACAAATTGAGCCTCATGAAAGGCCAAAGAAAGACACCAGCACACGCAAAACTTTAAATTCGCGTAAATGTTAGGATGTGGATGGTAAAATATTATCAACAGGATGATATATATATTAACCAGAGAAGCTGACTATTAAAGTTAAGAAAAACAATCTTGAGCTCAATCAATAATAAAAATCTTTTATATCACTTCTACAGAGCAAAACGATAGAACAGGAAAACGTAGAGCATTTAGGAGGTAAAATATAGCTAAAACTCTTAGTCGAATGAGATTCAGAAGATTAAAATAAAGAGGATGATATTAGGGAGCATTCTATCTCTTTTTCATTTGATTGTATCTACTGAATCCTGAAGTAGTGTCAGAGACCATAAATTAGCGTAAACCATCAGCATTACATCTCGTAATCATTTGACATTCCATAATCAATACATGAAACAAGACCCCTCAACTCCTGCAATTCTATGTTTCCTTAAGGCAAATGTTTTCTTGTAGTTGTTAAATCTAAAGCAATGTTCTCTCCTTGTACAAAGCTTTATTCCTTATTTCCCTTGATACGGCCATGCAGAAATCCTACATAACTCTGCCTATGGAGCCTATGAATGTAACCTGGAGGCATTCATGGCCGGTCCCAACCCATATAAAGGAGAAGTGTTGCAGTAGGCTTGTGGCAGCGAGCAGCATAAAACTTTGTCACATCTTACGGATATGAATAAAAGTACGAAAATCACGTGGGCATCCCCCACTCAATGACGCGCTACACATCTTAGGCTAAGGTATAGTGATAAGTACGCAAGGGTTACTAGGTTGTAGCCCGAATGCGGCGCCCTCCACCTATGCAAGGGTTCCCACACCAAGGGCGGATGTGGGTAAAGAAGCTAGTCCAGGGTAATGGCAATGGTAAGAGCAAGGGCATGAGGTTATGCTTTGGGACTTTGAACATAGCCTCTTTGTACATGAGATCGACAGAGGTAGTTGAAGTTATGAAGAGGAGGAAAATTAACATAGTATGTCTACAAGAGACCAAATGGTTGGACAAAAGGCATGTGGGGTGATCTGAATGGACATGTGGGTGCTAAGAGAGAAGGATTTGAAAGTGTACATGGAGGTTTCGGGGTTGGAGACCTAAAAAAACCAGCGAAGGACATTTTGGACTTTGCAACAGCACATGATTTGAGTATAATGAACACTTAGTTTAAGGTAAGACATTCTCACCTAGTGACTTATGATAGGAGAAAATTTTACATTGATTGCAAAGTCATCCCCGACAAGAGTGCAACAAGTGAACACAGGTTGGTGGTGTCGCTTTTTCAAGGTAAGAAACTGATAAGAAAACAAAGGACCCAAAGAAATCCTCAAATTAAGTGGCTTCAAGGTGAGAAGAAAGAATTGTATGTGGACAGGATAACAAGGGCATGTATTGGGCCACTCAACGAGGACTTGGATATAGATGCAATATGGTAAAGTATGGACAATAACATAAAGGAGGTGGCAAAGGAGCTTGTAGGAGAAACTAAGGGAAAAGGTGTGCCACCAAGTAACGACACATCTTCGTGGAACGAGGAAGTGAAACAAGCAATAACCAACAAAAGGGAATGCTACAAAAAAAAMAAAAAAAAAAAAAAGGTTTCAGAGAAAGCAGTAGGGCCTAATGGTATTCCCATTGAGGTTTGGAGATGCTTCGAAGTAAGAAGAATTGAATGGTTGACAAGTTTTTTCAACAAATTTTTGGTTAGTAATAAGATGCCATCAAAATGGAGGAAAAGTATCATAATCCCGATTTACAAGAATAAAGGAGATGCTCAAGATTGTGCCAACTACTAAGATATCAAACATATGAGTCATACAATGATACTTTGGGAAGGAGTGATTGAACTAAGATTAAGGAGGAGTGTGAAGATCTCGAAAAAGAGAGATCTATTATGAAGGCAATTCACCTCACAAGACAACTCATGGAGAATTTCTGAGATAAGAAAAGAAATCTACATATGATATTCATTGATTTGGAAAAAGCCTGAGATAAGGTACCAAGGGAAGTACTTTGGTGGGCTTTAACAAGGAAAGCCATTTCGACGAAGTATGTTGACATCATCAAGGACATGTATGATAATGTCAGCACAAGTGTGAGGAGGTCCCTATCATGGTTGGCGTTCATCAAGGTTCCACACTTAGCCCATTTCTCTTTGTCATTGTTATAGATGAATTGACAAGGTCAATTTAAGATGATATATCATGGTGCRTGATGTTTGCAGATAATATCATATTAATTGGCGAGACAAGAGAAGTGTTGGAAAGTAACATAGAATGTTGGAGACATACTTTGGAATCTCAAGGTTTTAAAATAAGAAGAGGTAAGAYGAAATATTTGGAGCACAAATTTAGTGGGTTAAGGAGAAGGGAATTGAGTGTGATTCATTAAGAGGGAAAGGCTGTTCAAGGTTCAGAGGTTTTACGATGCTTGGGATCCATTATCCAAAAAGATGGAGAATTGGATGGAGATGTTAATCATCGGATTAAGCAGATTGGATGAAGTGGAAGGGAGCGTCGGGCATTCTTTGTGATCGTGGTATGCCCCATAGACTAAACGAGAAATTCTATAGGACCACTATTCGATCAGCTAGGTCGGAAGGAAGGAATGTTGGAATAAAAAAACATTGACATATTCATAAGATGAAATGTGGCAGAGTTGCATGTGTGGGCATACAAGAAAGGATAAAATAAGAAATGAGGTTATTCGAAAGAAGGTAGTGGTTGCACCCATTGAAGATAAAATGAGGATGAATCGTTTAAGATGATTTGGTCATGTGAGTCGTAGGCCCAATGAAGAACCATTGAGGAGGCTCGAAGAGTGGCAAGGTGATAGGAATGTGAGAGGTAGAGGAAGACCAAAGCAAACTTGGATGAGAATGGTTGAAATCGATATGAAGTTTTTGGGACTTGATAGAAGTATCAAACAAAGAAGAATGGAGAGAGAAGATTTATGTTGTTAATCTATGTGATTCTCCATATCGATTCATGTCAAGCCGACCCAAAATCATTTTGGGATTAAGGYTTTGTTGTTGCTATTGTTAGCATCCTCAAATTTTAAAGCATAACGTTAATTAAGTGCTAAATCAGAATTCACAGAATAGCACGTAGTGCTGCACCACATTCCTACAGACCCACACAGCAACACTAGACATGTATCTTTTGAAAACTACACTAGACATGCCTGTAAAGGTTAGTTAGGCTGCTGAAAGAAACACAATCTTTTATAAAGGGGGACAGAGGAGCTGATATATCTCTATGTGAATCAAAAGTCCGTTCCCCCCTCCACATAATCAAGAAAAGAAAAAAAGGGGAAAGCAAGGAACAGAGATAAAAACGATATCAACTGATCGAGATACACAGATTGACTCTTCATTCTTATCATCAAATGCCAACAAGCATTTCCCACCAAAGAACATTTAGAAACTCATTTGCAACGTATCGCTTCTTTTCAATAGAGTGACGAAGGAAAATTGAAAAACTAAGACCATAGAAGAAATGCATTTTAACAACAAAACCCAAAATACTGACTACAAAGATAGTTTATACTCACTTCTACAGATTCCAGGCCTCGTCCAATCATAAATAAAATAGCAACCATGCATCGAACTTGGTGCCATAGGAATGCACTGCCTTTGATTCTGATGGTCCATAATTCCTTGTCTCCAAACCTGAATAATAATTTCCATGAAGCAAGTGCTTTTGTTGATTCTCACTATATAAAATAAGGTAGAACCAGTATAAATAATTGTACAGTCAGAGATATGAACAAAACTTGACTCTTTGAGTCATTTGAGGAAAATGTATCACGGTACACAGCTGATTATGAGAATAGGACTGACCTGAAGAAGTCATACAGTCCAAGCCAATTATTATGCATGATGATGATGATAAATAACATTCAAACAGTTTGTAGCACACCAAAAAAATAATAGTAAACTCTTTACAGTTTATGTAATTATGTAAAGCAACAATACAAAAGGCAGATAGAATAATGTTGACCATATAACTTTACTCAACATGCATTCGATCTGTCTTTGATATTGTTGCTTTACATAAACGTTCCTACCATAGGAGGAAGGATAGACTAGTATATACCCTTCACTAACCATCTCCAATGCTTATATAATGATATCATACAATGGATGTACCACAATAAAAAAAAAAAATTTCACCAATGAATTATTCTTCGTATAAAGAATCAATTGGCAGTACTCCCTCCATCTCAAATTATTTGCACCATTTTCTTTTTGGGAGTCAAAGATAGAAAACTTTGACCAACTTTTTTGGAAAATTTATAAAGTATAAGGGAAATTCTACACGATGACCCCAAATTCTTCTCATTTCTACATAGTAGCGTAACAATTTTTGAATTATACCAAGTGACCTTGAGCTTTTTCTAATTATACTTAGTGACTTTTTTTACTAAAAAAAATGGTTAACTCACAATTAAAACACATGATTACTATCTTAGCCCTTGTTTATCTAACTTTATTGGTTTAGATAGGAAGTTAGATTAGGAATATATAAAATAAAAAAATAATAAAGTTAAGTAAACAAGGGGTAAGTTAGTAATTATGTGTTTTAATGTGGGTTAACTATTCTTTTGTAAAGTAAGTCACTTAGCATAATTCTAAAAAGCTCAGGGGACTATAAACTAGCATATTACTTGCAACATTCTCTTTTTTTTCCATAGTTTTCGATGTACAATTTCAAATGTTTATATCTTTAATTACTTATATAAATAATTATAAAAAATGAATATTTGGAAAGGACTCATTGACACAAAATCTCACATAACTATATTTTTACTTAAGTGTATAGAAATAAATGGAGTCAAACTTGCAAAGTGAATAGTGCTTATTTAGGAAATGTAGCATGTAAAAAAAATGAGGGAGGGAGTAATAACCTTGGCCAACAGACAACCATAAATAATGGTGGAGTTTTTTGTACCTAAGCTAATAATTCAGAAAATTTTCTTATTTTTATTTACTACAGAACAAATGCATTTTTTGTGGGAATTAAAAATTCAATTTAAAAAACAAGTCAATAAAATTTCAAAACATTACTTTTCAGTGCTTGGGCTGATAGAAAATGAAGTTATGCATCGTTTATAATTGTGCACATTCATTGCATCCATTTTACAGAAGTTTCTGAAGTCATGCTCACCCAAAAATTTCTCAGCTGCAATCTGCATTGCCTACAAACACAACAGATCATATAATCCAAGTGGTAAAAATAAATTGTCTACACATCAATTTCAGCGACAGACTAAAGTTAGAATTACAAAATTTTCTTACTGAAAGGTCAAGATTCTCACTCCAGAAAAAATATTTGTACTCCCTGCTCAAACAGCCAAACCTGTAATCATAGATAAAGCATGAAAGCAAGTTATAATAGCTAAGCAATTAATCCTGAAAATTTTAATCATGATTAGTAGTTTATGACATATAAACACTAGTAGTACTGATGTGGATTTATAAGCGATATGCTCACAAATCCCTTGAATACCACGAATAAAGCACGAATAGAAGGATATTTCCCAAAGGATGGGAATAAAACGAACGAAAATAACTTCAAACTCCCGGACCAAYCACAAAATTTGAAGGATCTTAACTCACAAAGTGAAACCAGCTCCAAAGAAGCAACCGACAATGTAGCTAATCAAGTGAATTTCCGGACCAACCACAAAACTCACAAGGTTTTCTCTGAATTAACAAAGAGGAATTTTTTGACAAGAATAAACTGAACTGTTTCATTGATAATATTCGGACCCTATTTATAACACAAAATAACATCTAAAAACTAACTAAGATATTTTAGGAAAGATATAAAACTTATCCAGAAAATACCCAACTAATAATATCCTAATAATATTCTAATTATATCTTACTAAATAATATCTAAAACTAACTAAGATATTTTAGGAAAGATATAAATCTTATCCAGAAAATATCCAACTAATTTTATCCTAAGAATATCCTAACAAATAATATCCTAACTAATTAGAACAAATAATATCCTAACTAATTCCTAACAACCTAATAATATCTTAACAAATATTCGACAATAATAATAAAATAAAGCTAATAATAATGATCTAATCCCTATCCAGATCAAGTACCTCTGGGTTTTTTTAGTTGCTACCTATTGATTTTAGACACTATTCACTTGTAAAATTTTACTGTCTATAGTTTAATACACCTAAACAAAAACAAAGTTGTGTGGGAACTTGTTTGATTCATCCTGATATGTATTTTCCAAAAATATAATTTTTATATCTTTTTTTGAAATTGTGTGTAACCATATTTTCTAAGCCTTATTTTGCGAGAAACCATCTTTTGTAGCCGAAATTGTCTAAAACCATTTTTTCTCCTACCTTACTTTGTTGACCACTACCTTTACGTCCGCACGTGCTAGTCACGTACATAMTTTGAACCTTTTTTTCCCCATTTCAAGCTATTTAGAAAAGATGGTTTTAGACAATTTCGACTAAAAAATATGGTTTCTTAAAAAATGAGGTTTAAAAAAATGGTTATAGACAAAATTTCCTATTTTTTATATTCACAATTCAAGATTTTATAATTTGAAGTCTAAGTCACGGAAATTATGAAAAAACAAATGTAGCAACTAACAAAAATTGGAGAAAGTACGATGCACTGCTATGCTGAACTCTATAGTTCCATAAAATGCAATAGAAATATCAATTTATTATGTCCACCAACATCTCTTTAACTAAGGTTTATTTAGCAGCATCAGATAAATGTCTTCTTTGCTTTATTTATAAAGGTTAACATGGAGAATCTAAATATTATTTGCATAGGTGAACTAAACATGCTTTATCATTATAAAAAAAATTAAAAAGATATTTATAAATAAAAACTAAAAAAAACAACAGGTCACCAAAATTTTCCCAGTTTCAAATTGAAATACTACCACTATATGCAACATATAGAATTAAGCATCATTAGACAAAAACCCCTTCAAGGCAATCTAAAAGGCTTGCACCAAGCTTATATGCCATTGGACACGAAAAAAAGGTAAATAAGGTCCCACTTCACGGTTACCTGCTTCTCTCAGTGTGGAGGATGATCTGTTACTTAAAGACTAAATGATAGAAGGGTTGTGCAACAGTATTTTAAAGAAAATGGATACAATATCTGTTCTATGACAGATAGTTTAAAGATGCTTACAAAAGTAATGACAAATACTAACAGAAAATTTCACATGTCACTTTGCAAGTGTTTGCTATAGGTAAATGACAATTTCTGCTTGCAATTACTATTCCGTGCAGGATTTCCAACTTCTCACTTCTTGAAGAATAGGGCCATAATATACAGATTAGAAAGGAAAATTTGTCCCTTACCACCAAACGCTTTCATCTCTTTTATATAATACCACCAAAAAATGTTATTTATTTGGGAAATTTCCCCATATACCCCTGATCTTAGGCCTAATAACCCACATACCCCCGAGGTTTTCGAATTACTTCATGTACCCCTGAGGTTAGGGGTTAATACCTCAAATACCCTTATGACTAACTGTTGTTAGTTTTCCATTAGGTTTTTATCAATTCCAATGATTTAAATCACTTAACCATAAAATTACCATTCTTCCTTACATAAATAAATAAAAAACAAAAAAAAAAAACCATTAAAGTATTAAACTTTCATAGTAGTTCATACGCATCTCCCTCCTTTCTCTTCCATAATTTCAACCACCACCATCTCCTCCATGAATCTAACGCCCACCACCGCCACAACTCTCAGCCGCCATGACCACCTTCTTTCTTCCTACATTCTTCCCTCTCTTATCCTTCTTCCTTCCTCCTCTCTCCTCTCCACCACAACCAGTGCAATTCAATCGAGCACCACCACGTTTACCATTGAGTTCCACGACCACAATAATTCAGACAACAACAAATCGAACAAATACAATAATTCGAACAACAACAACAATTCAAACAAAAACAACAAATATTTAATTTTTTCCAGTTTGAGTTTTTCGATTCGGTATTCTCCACTTTTTTTWAAAAAAAAATTCTTTCATTTTCGTTCCTTTCAATGGGGTTGTTTTTGGGAATTAGAATCCTGGGTTCAATTTTTCGCTTTCTCTGTTCGGTATTATGTGTTGTTGTTGGGTCGAATTGAATCGTAGGTTGAGGGTTGATTTCCGTGCGCAACGCGGTGGTTCGTGGTTGGTTGTCGTGTTTGAGGTGGTTCGAGTATGGCCGGAGTGGTTGTTCGAAGTTGGGTGGTCGAGGGTGAGGGAGGGTGCGTGGCGGTGGTTCGTGGTGGTCAATGTGAATCTGGGTTGTGGTTGTCAGTGGTGGTGATGGTCAATGGGGGTGGTGGTCGKTGATGGTGGTGGGCAATGGGTGCTGGTGAATGTGATGTAAATTAGGTGTAGTTAATTAGTTTTAATTTTAATGTTAATTAGGTAGTTTTAAGTGTTTAACATTTAATTACTTAGTTTAATGATTAAATTAATGAAAACCTAACGGAAAACTAACGACAGTTAATCATAAGGGCATTTGAGCTATTAACCCCTAAACTCAGGGGTACACAAGGTAATTCGAAAACCTCGGGGTTATATGGGTTATTAGGCCTAACCTCTGGGTATATGGGGAATTTCCCTATTTATTTTAATTAACACCAAAATGTTTTGCTTTTCTTATATGTTGCCACCAAAATGCATTTTTCCATTAAAAAGTAGCAAAATTGGCCTCAACACTACAAACTATTRCTTAGGTGCGCACATCACCATGAACTTCGCTTAGTTGCTAAAACACCACAAACTAATGTGTTGGGTGCAACGCATGCCATTACTTCACCAAATAAAAGTAATTAACCAAAAAAGTCATATAACTTTTAATCAATTTTTTTTTTAAAACATCACCGTTTTCCGGTGAATTAATGGTCTGAAAGTTGAAAAAAGGTACGCACCGCACACAACACATTAGTTTGTGGTGTTTTAACAACTACATGAAGTTCAGGGTACTGGGCGCACCCGAGGACAATTTTGCCTTCAAAATTCCGTTACGTGGGGCCCACCTTCACGTTTTCTTCTCTTTTACCCTTCCCCTCTTTCATTTTCACTCTCTTCTCCTTCACTTTCCACCACCTTCCTCTATTTTTGACATAATAAGCTTTTCATTTTTTTTTACTTCTTCAACAACTATCTCTCGTTCTCGATACTTGAAAATAAGAGCTCTTAAGGTTAGGCACTATTTTTTAACCTTGGCCTATTGTTTAATACTTTAATTAGTGTGTTTGTAGTTTATTAATTGTATAATTTTGCAGTTTAGATGAATTCTGATATTAGGGTTTTTAATTGGGTTTATATGTGGCATGTGTTTTTTGGGTTGATCAAGCATTTGTTAATTTTTTTTCTTAAAATTTGATTGAGGTGTTTTATGTGACTCGTTAGCATTTCCCCAAAAATAATCACCATGAACCCTAAATATTAAACTAAAAATAACTGAAAAATATATAGCAAGAAGATGCAATTTTTCGAGGAAGTTACACTTTTTTTACCATACGATATTCCATTAAGCAATATGACCGAGCAATGGATGAAGATTGAAGAACATCATGGAAAGATTGGGGGGAAAATGTGAATAAAGCTTTGAATTCTCAAACTTGGGAGAGATAAATTGATTTGGGGTGGGAAAATCGACATTTGTTACAATTTAAGAAGTGATCATTGGAGTATGGGCCCCACATAACAGAGAAACTCACAAAAAAACGCATTTTGGTGGCAACATGTAAGGAAAACAAAACATTTTGGTGGTTTTATATAAAAAAAAATGAATTTTTTGGTGGTAAGATGCAATTTTTCCTTCTAAAAAAGACACAGCAACACCTTCCACAGATTGCTGTGCTGTGATATAGCATCAGCTTTATTACAAACAAAAAATGTGAATCTTGATTATATTACTTGCTAATAGTGAAGAGTTTTTCGAATTTAACAAGTTAACAGGATAAGGAGCTAAGAATAACAATTTTAAATCAAAAACTAGAAGATAAATTGCAATATTCTTAAATCAGAATGTTGAAGTGGCATTCTTTCTATTTTTTTATTCACATTGTGATGAATGTAAAATTCAATGTAACAGTGACTAACAGCTACTGCAACAGCTATTCAGAATTCTTAATCACAACCCAACCTAAAGTTTTTCCTACTGCAACATTGACTAAGATTCAAGAATAAAAATGTACATAGCCACATCTTTTATGTTCGTAAGACAGGGTATCAATTAGACATCAGTCGTTAGTAAAATGGCATCCATAATAACTAAGTTTAAAACAGAAAACTACTGCTATATATATGTGACTTACTTTGTATTGAAAGACAAAAGGCTTGGGTAATAGACTAATAGCCATCAAATTTTGACAGTAGAGATTGCCACTGAGTTGACACTCAATGGTTAATTAGGCTTTTTAGCCAGTAGCATATTCAACAAAGTAAGGCATTCTTGGGGTCAATTACAACCAAAAACATTTAATATGCATTCGGTGCCACCATAACATGTCAATCAATCAATGAATCAATCATAGCCTTAATCCCATATGTGGGGTCGGCTAACATGAACCAAATGTGATTCCTCCTCCACTCCCTCCGATCGAGAGCCTCACTCTCTTGCAAATCCAACTGCTTCAGATCTTTTCTAACTCCTTCCCACCAAGTCATTTTTGGTCTCCCTCTACCTCGTTTAAAATCCCCTTGATCCCACTCTTCCACTCTTYGCACCGGTGCCCCCTGAGGTCTCCTTCTTACATGCCCAAACCAACGCAAGCGGTTTTCCCTTAACTTGCTTGCAGAATATCTGCAACACCAACTTTCTGGCGGATAACTTCATTTCTTATTCGATCTCGTAGAGTGTTCCCGCACATCCATCTTAACATCCGCATCTCAGTGACCCCAACCTTTTGAAAATGCTCTTTCTTGGAGGCCCAACATTCCGTACCATAAAGCAAAACTGGTCTTATAGCACTCCTGTAAAATTTTCGCTTCAACTTAAAAATTGTTAATTCTTTTCTTTCTACTTCTATAGCTGTAAAATATAGTACTAGCAAGCGCATCACAAGGCACAGAAAGCTAGAGGAGTCCAGAGCAATGACATATCCATTCAAGAGAATTCTGATGTAACATGCCAAAAGGCTGTATGTTTATAGTCCTTTGTTCTCCATCTAGAGAGTGAAATTCATCAACAACCCACCCTCCCTTTACTCGGCTGAATTTTTACGATAATTTTCCCAACATATTCATCCTTTACGTTATTGCGCATGTCTTTCTTAAACTAAGTTGCTCTGTAATGATTCCCAGTGTAGTGTTGGTGAATACATCACACACTAACATGCATTTGTCACAGAACTATCCACACATCAGAAACAATATTTGGAGGACTTCCACATCCTCCTGAGTAATGACATTAGGAAATAACAAAATACAATATGATGGACCAAAACCAAAAAGGATTAATACAYAACCAGAAAAACATGTTTTCCACTAGAGGAACATATAAACAAATCTGAGTCCTCAAAACAATACCAATTAGAACCCATGCATTATTGTTACAAGTTGGGCTAAATGTTGGCAAAAGAAAGAGAATCTCATTTCATACTTGAGAGAAGTTAATTCTTAATATAAGATAAAAACAAACATTGTTGTTCACTTTTCCTTGAAGAAGATCACATTAACATGAAAATCTAACAATAAGCAAATGCTTGTACAAAGATTAAAACAGTTGTTTCTTCTCCATCATCACAAATTTTATGTACAAGAGCCCTAAAGGGTCCTTGTGACATGGAAATTCAATTAAAACACATACTCAAGTCTCAAGACCATATATAAAAGTACAAAAATATATTGGATGCATTTTAGTACCTTGCATGAAAATCCACATGAACAGGAGACCAACCAATAATCCGGATATCTTTTGGGAGGACTTTGTTCAGTATTTTCACATAATCAATTTCTTCTTCTGAAATTAAAAATTAAAATTCAACAAATACAGCGTACTTTCAACAATATAGAATCAGATATATGAAATTGGATAATCTTCACAATTCTAAAAATCATGTAGAATCAAGGAAGATTAAAATCAGTTTTAAATTTTTTCCCCCTCCAGTAAGAAGCATTTTGCAACAAGATATATTTGTTGACTACCAAGTAGAGCTTTTTTGAAATGAACATCAAATTACTTCCTCCATTCTTTATTACTTGCATTTTCACTATTAGGAAGTTTCAAAATTACTTGCAATTATGAAGTAAAAGAAGATAGCAAAGGATTTAAATTATAATGTAACTAGGTTTCAAAATAAGCAAGGAGACATCACAACCATATTGTCCTTCAGAAATGACTCCAGCAGGACTTGTCTCAGCTTCAAAGTTTGAGCGTAGGTACAGAGCAACCACCTGCATAATTTTTCTTTATTGTAATTACTACACAATCTATATCTAAATCTAAGAATGCTGACAAAACAACTTTAAAAGGTACCACTCACATACAGCCCGTAACAAGAGACAACATTTTTCACTATGCCTAACAATTAAACATATATTATTATATATATATATATATTATATATATATATATATATAATATATATATATATATATATATATAATATAGGTGAGGATCCCATGAGAACTTCTTAGTTGAGAACTATGGAGAACTCTTATGTTCTACCATTTCACTCTTTATGTTCTACAATTTTATACTTCATGTTCTACATGTAGCTTTTATGTTCTAAGTTTTTAGCCTTTGTGTTCTACGAATATAGCTATTATGTTCTAAACTTTTGGTCTTTATGTTCTATGCATATGACTTCAATGTTCTACACTTTTACAACACATTTCTCTCACCTCCCACACCACCACACGAGGCACCACCGAACCTGGCCCATGCCCACATCCACACCAACAACCACCATCGGCACAAAACCCTCAACCACGGACAACACTACTACCACCCAAACACCATAATCAACACCAACATCAACACAAAACCACGAAACACACAACCATCGCCACCAACTTCCACTTCCACAATCAAACTACCACAATAACCCACAATCAAACACCGTACCATGCCACAACCACCACGATACTCGAAAACAATTCCCCACCCACGAACTCCACTAGCAGCGAACACAAGCCTTAAAATCAGGATTCTAGATGGATATGGGTGGTGGTCTGGTTCAGGTACGGTGACGCGGCAGCGAGAATTGGTGCAGTGGTGCGATGATGGGAACTTCTGGTTGTGAAGGAGAGAGAAAGGGATTCGAAATAGTGGTGGCGGGGTTGATGTGCCGGCGAGATTTGGTCGCCTGGTACGGTGGGGTTGCTTGTTGCGATGGGTCCGGTGGAGTCGCCTGGTGGTGTTGGTGCTRCCTGGTTGCATTGTGACCAATCGTGGTGGCTGGGTTTGCCTTGGCTGCCGTGGGAAGAGGGTGAGGTGGTGCGTGGTTGGGGTAGTAGGGAGGAGAGAGAAAGTGGTTAGGTAGTAGAGAGAAAGTAGTGATTAAAAATCAATGATCAAGATTATTTTAGGATTATATGGATGGTTGAGATCAAAGTTCTCATAGTTCTCACCATAAGAAGGGTTCTCATATATATATACACAAGCATTTTTGGGAGATTTTAATGCAGATATCACCAATTAAAAAGAGTATAATTTTCAATTCCTTTGTGCATTCAAAACCATGAAAACCAATCCTTTTGTAGGATGATACTCAAGGGAAAACAATAACTTGAAGGATAGCCAATTACAAAACACAATTGTATATAGAATTCCAATATTAATACCTTACATAAATACTATGGAACTGTTCGGTTTGAGGGTGTCGAGAAAGGGAAACGAAACCAGACCCTTGATTTCATAAAATGCTGTTTGGCTAGCTATTGTCCCAAATTTCTTTCCCCGTTTTTTCTTTTCAGTTTTCCCTAAATCCCTCAATTGTAATTACCTAATTGAGACTTGAATTGCCCCTTTCTCCTCATTATCTTCCCTAATAAGTGATAATTCTCACCCATAGAGACCAACAAGGCAACCCCCAACACCCCCCAAGCTGCTCAGACAGTGCCAGCAACCACCACCACCAATCTGCAACCACCATTTTTATTTTATTTTTTTGCAAAATCAAATAAGCCAACCACCATCAATGTAAACCAATAGCAACAAAAAAAGCTCTCTCTAAGTTTGCATAACCAAACAAAAACCAACCCACAACAGCACTTTATTATCCGCAACAACAACCTACAATCACACAACTCTTGCTTCAGCCGACACACAATTTACAGAGAGTTTGAGACAAAGAGGGAATATTAGAGACAAATAATTCAAAGAAAGTGAAAATTGTAGAGACCACTTCTTGTTATTTGCTTCATAGATCAAATATCTTTTAATGATTAATTATAACCAAAGCTCTTCAAATCTAATGCTTTTACAGTTGAACTTAATTAAAAAATTCCCCCTTTGAAAGGTGGTTGCAATTCTGATATCAATGCAGCAACAGTGGTAGGTAGTGGAGGAAAAAAGCAATTGAATGGCATCATTTGGATTGGTGACAGTCATGGAGGTAGCCATAGATGAGGATTGAGAGCTTTGAAGGTAAAAGGATGTCATAGTTATGGTTCTTTAAGTGATTTGAAAGCAACAATTGCCATTAACAATGTAACAAGATTTTTGTTATCTATTTATTTTTAAAAACAAAAAATATATGTTTCAGATTTCATTTCTAAGGTTTTAAGGGACAAAGGTGTGTCTTGCCTATAGAAAGGCACACAGCTTCGTCTTATGCCTAGGCTCTGATCATTAGCACCTCAGTTGACCTTGCATTTTTGAAACTAAGATATCATTGGGGATATGCTCATAGAGTGACTACTGACTAGTTAGTAGACTTCGCAAGTTTGCACTGTCATGTCATCACTATTCATGTGGTAGAGAAACAAAAACAGATATTATTCCTGTTATTACAGAACTTTCAATTTAATGCATCATTTATTTCTTTTCTTCCTTCATGTTGTACGCATACCTTCAAATTTGAAATTCAAATTCTAAACATATTAGTGCTTACATCCATGCCTTCATGCAAAGTGTACTACAAATGGCCATTTGGAAGGTCATAATGCAGATTTACAGAACCATTCTATCATCGACTATTGCAGGTGCTCTCCTTATGACTCTTTGAGTACAAACAGCTGGCATTGAAGAATGCACATCCAAAGGAACAAATAGGATGGAAAGAATTCATAGGGTTACCATAATATAAGATATGACACAGAACTCATATGTAAATGAACAAAAGAGCTAAAAATAATACTTAGGGACATTTCACTTGTTGCCCTAATTAAAACCTGTCTCTTATACACATCTAGATGTGTATAAGAGACAGCCTCTCTTCACTACAAAAATCATACTTATGGGACTAAGGCCTGTCTCTTATACACATCTAGATGTGCTCCTTATGACTCTTTGAGTACAAACAGCTGGCATTGAAGAATGCACATCCAAAGGAACAAATAGGATGGAAAGAATTCATAGGGTTACCATAATATAAGATATGACACAGAACTCATATGAAGAATGCACATCCAAAGGAACAAATAGGATGGAAAGAATTCATAGGGTTACCATAATATAAGATATGACACAGAACTCATATGTAAATGAACAAAAGAGCTAAAAATAATACTTAGGGACATTTCACTTGTTGCCCTAATTAAAACTCCTTTAGGAAAGCACGTGGGTTTTTATACCCATTACATAGGGACAGTGAGAGTAACAGCTGTAMATGAATCCACAGGGAACAAATGTTGAGAAAGGCAACAAAATCAGGAATGATATAGTGAATTAGTGATATGTACATACTTGTCCAGCAGCTGAGACTCCCTTGTCTGTTCTGCCACATCTTGAGTACTGTGAACCCTTCCTGTCACTGATTAGCAGCCTTGTCTTTTCAAAAGCTTTGAATAATTCAGACTGCATAAAACACCCAGGAAAGATACAAAGCTAAACAATAAGATATCCTCGTACGAAATTGAAGACGCTTATAAAATGCAAATTAGATACCAATACCATAAGTTTATCAATTCCCTGACAAAATGTTTATCAATTTGCATCCAGTACATTGATGGTGAAACTAAGGGTTGGAATTACCAAGCAGTAAACTAAATAATACCAGACCTTTGTGCTCTTAATCTATCATTGAGGATATGAGTTCATCATAGAGAATCTTTTATTTTCTTTATTRCCTAAACAAAAGATGTTGAGATCTCATGAATGCACTACAATTTCCCTCTATCCAAAGGTTTGTAACCCAATCCATAGAACAGATATCTTGCTACACTGCTACTCAAGATTACTAAAGCAATCAAGACCATATTATATAGGGAACTCAAAAGTGAACCAAGTTTTCAAGATTTCTCAATGGTGACCTAAGTTTTTAATATCATCACCAAAAGAAAAAGGGGGGAAAAAACCTCATATTTTAAACTATTTCTAAATGGTGATCATCAATCTTTAAACGTCCGCAGTTGTGGTTTACCTAGATTTAACTTCAAATCATTTTAAATTGGAAAAATTAACAAAAATAATCTAACCTTTTAGTAGTTTCGGTATAATCCCAACCTTCACCCCAATCTTCCCATTTTTGTAGTGAAGAGAGGGACAAAGAAGGAAGCATGCAGGCGCGTCACAGTGCATTACACCAACGAAGKTGCAACATTGGTGGATAAAAGAGCAATCCTACCTTTGAACCCACCATGGCAGCAATGGAGTGAGAGGAGAACGAGAGAAGGGAGAAAGAAAGAAAATAGAGGAGAGAAAGAAAGGGAGGTCAAGGAAGGGGGCGCTGCAATGTTGCATTAATGCACGAAAAGGGAGGTGGAGCAGGCCACGTGGTGGTTGCCGACGAGTAGTATGTGCGCGACGAATGGATGAGTTGGTGGTTGTAAAAGGTGTTTGGTTTAAAGAGTGTAACAAAGATGGAGATTTAGGCTCCTTATGGTAAGGTGTATAATATTTTACGTCTTAAAATGCTTGCGTTGGTTTGGGCATGTAAGATGGAGACCTAGGGCACCAATGCGAAGAGTGTGAACAAGGAGATTTCAAACGAGGTAGAGGGAGACCGAAAATAACTTGGTGGAATGAGTTAGAAAGGATTTGAAGCAGATGGATTTACAAGAGAATAAGGCCCTTGATTGTAGAGGGTAGAGGAGGAAAATCTATGTGGATGACTTTCCGAATAATCACTTTCAGTTTATGTTAGCAGACCCACTTATGGGACTAAGGCTATGATTGATTGATTGATTTTCTCTTACTTTTCACTATTTGGATGTAAAATAATTTCCCATTAAGAGCACTTTTATGCTCTTGTATGAATGAAACTCATTTTCTTCTGAAAAGGAGGGAAAAAMTTTTCCTTCATTCCTTAGCAACTTTTTACTTTTCCTCCTATCCATCATTACCCCTTCCCTTCCACCTTCTTTTCCCTAAAGTGTTTTTACATATTATTGTAAGATGTTGTGCATAAAATTCCATTTTACACTGAAAACATTTAGAGCCTTGAGGGGAATAGGGGGGTGGGGGGTGAAAAGATCAAGTTAAAGTTGGGATTCGATTGGGTATTTGGGATAACTATAAAATGAGGGTTACCATTGAGAAATCACTGAGAATCACCTTAAAACTACCATATTATATATTGCCATTGGACAATACTTGTAATTTGTTTATTATTCTCGGAAAGTTTACAACAAAGAATGTGAATATGTGCCAAGAAATGATTTAAGGTATACCACAAAGAATGTTTCCTTAAACATGTTGCAATGTTAACCTCGAAATGGCTTATAACTTTGCCATTTGAGCATGCTAAGACACCTAAGGGTTTTTGTGAGAAGTTTGTTGGCTATGTGTTACGTCTTCATCTACATCCCACAGTGTTATAATAAAGGGTGTTTCATGTTCCCACACTGTTATGTTGATGATCTATGCAATTCTCCAAATTGATTCATGTCTAGCCGACCTAAATTTTTTGGGATTAACGCTTTGTTGTTGTTTTTGTTAAGTTTCCACAGTGCTTTTGTACCACAAAAGATTTGGGGCAAGTTTAAAATCTTCATGTTTGTTTGTCACAAAAACCAAATGTTTAAACACATTCTGGACAGTCTTTGAGGGTGAGGGAGGATGGTGTTCCTAGTTCCAGCTTTCACYATATATGTCACAAAAAAAACTCAGTCTCACTCATCTTTGCTTTGCAAAGAATCTTAACACTCCTCTGATTCTCTAASTTTAATTAGTGTTTCTAGGAAACAGAAAAAAAATGTCATTGACCTGTATTATTTATGTTGGTGTTGAGAAGCTAATATAAGACATAATACGCCTACTTGAGTTTGTTACCATGCTATTTGGTAGAGTCCCTTTAGTTGATAAATAAATGTCAGAATTAACAAATTTAACTAGCATGATTATGTAGAGAAATATTTAAGCCACATTTGTGTCTCATCACCAAAGAGAATAATAAAGCTGTGAGTGAAAACATTAAATAAATAAAAAAAAATCAAATCAGATTTTCTAGCTCTATCAATCAAATCAGATTTCTAGTTCCATTATCGGCTTCATTAATAGTCATAATGTTCGAGTATGCCTCGCTGACAACTTGATATCAGAGCGGCACGGTCTGGGGTGGCCTGACAACCGCTATTAGGATGGTATGTCGGAGGTATGGTGGTGAGTAGATGGGTAAAWGAGGTTTCAAGAGACATTGCCTTGAGAATGGCAAAGGAGGTTCTTGCAGCGTACTAGGCGTACTACGAGAACTTGTACGGATTAGTGTGTGAAACTACGATACACAAACTAAGGCAACCSTCAATACACTTGCGTTCTAATTTCCTTTGGATGGAGCCAACATTCGTAACGGAGAACCGAGGGATAAGTAATTCGACTCATTCACATCCAGATCATGAATGTTTGGAATCCATATTATTAAACCAGAAGTTGGCAGAATTTGCAGGTAGTGTGAAAAGAATAGCCTTAAATCTTGAGAATGAGAGTGGTGACCAGGAGGCGCTATTGTGAGGGAAGCTTTAGAAGCGCTTAAAAGGGGTGGGGATATCAAAGGTTCAACCTTATGATCAAGTTTCGACAAAAACAGTGAAAAGATGGAAAATATGAGTTCTGAAGAGACCAGCAGTGGAACCCAACAAAGAAAGGCAACAACTTGACGAGGAAAATTGCCAAGGTAAAGAAAGCGGGAAGTGTGGTGAAGCTTGGAGARTTCCCACTGCATATTCTGCTAGTAAGGCACGCAGAAGCAAAATCAGAGAAGGTGCATTTGGTTTTGGGAGTTTTGGGGCAAATGGCAAAAGTTATTTGCCTAGAGAACACCAAACATTAGGATGAATCAACAGTAGGTCGGGTGGTGGAACCACCGTGTTAGGGGTGAGCGGAGAGAGAAAGATGAGTTTGTGAAAGGTAGGTCTAGCGCTAGTAGGTCCGGTGAACGATCCGGATGCTTTACCAATCACAGTGCCACAAGTGTAGTTCCCGGAGTTGCAAGCTATGATAATTGCGGTAGCGAAGCGATGAGTGTTGTGGTGACGGTAAGTCTAGCGGCGGTGGTTGTCTCAATGGTGGGGAAAAATTGAGTAAACAAGTTGGAGGGTGTGAAAGATAAGAAGGAAAGGTGGAAGGCCTCAGCTCACGTGGAGGGTCGACGGGTCTGGCCGAAAAATGTTGGACGGGCATTGCCTTGGACTTCGTAGAAAATTCTCGAAGAAGAGTGGTCTAAAGGAAGTTTGACTGCAACCCTTCTTGGCTTGCGGAGGAAGAAAAAATTGAAAGGGGATAGTACGGCCTAATATGTAAATGGGCAGGAGTATTATTATAATGATGATATTGCTGCTGATATTACTATTGAAACGTCAGAAGAAAACCCATGTGATCCATATCCCACCTCCTAGTTCGCTATTTCTCTTGAGTTTGGACCTAATCACCCTAGGCCCGATTCCCTCTCACATGTTCTTATGTCAAATTCTCACACTCCCTTGAAAGGCCAACCTAATTTGTTTCCTAGTAACTCTAGCAAACCCAATCATGATTAAACTTGCTCACAACCCATTTCTTACTTCACCCATTATAATAGGCCACAATTCTACTCATATCATATCTAACAAGCCTCCATACACCCAAGTCCATGTTCGGTTTCACCCATTTCTAAACTCGAATTCTCAATCTTCAAACCACAATACCAATCAATTCACTTGACAACCATTGTCACCCACTCCCACCACAAGAGTATGATATTCAAATGTTCAACCCAACCTCCTAACTTGAGGACATGGTGGAACTTTAGGGGGCTAGTAATGTCATGAATGGGTATTAGTGGGAAAGGGTAATTTTGGTAATTAATAATAATTTAGGTGTTACGAGTTAGTAGAGGTTTCTAGAGTTTCTTAGAGTTGAATGGTCTATAAATATAGCTAAGTGGTAAGGGTGTATATATGATGAAAAACGATGATGAGTTTAGTCTCTTGTATTCTACTACTTAGTTGTATCATATTTTAGGGTTCTTGCAATATTTTCAACAYTATCAATGAAACCTGATTTCTAGTTCCGTTTTCAACTTCATTAGTAGTCATAATGTTCGGGTATCTATAACATGTAGTATGGTGAGGATTATTGTACTCAATAATGGTGATATTGACCAAGATGTGGCCCACACGATTATGTGAGGGTGGCTCATCCCCCCAAAGTTGAAGGGATCTAGGTTTGATTTTGATGCATTTTTAGGCAGTTCGAATGCGAAGTGAGCTCACGTAAGGTATTAACCCCAATCAGGGATGAAGACACCACYACCACCAGCACGTATGGGGGAGGAGTAACGAGGCAAGACCACCACAAACACCATTGGTGGTGGCTGGGAAAGATGAAGGGCGAACTAGATCTGCTACTTTAGTGAAGTTGCTAGTGGTGCTACGGTCTGGGGGGATTTCAACCTCAACGAGCCTTGTTAAGGGGAGTGGAGGCTCGTCCTCACCCACCACACCAACTGACGGAGCCAACGATGGAGGTACAGGGCAAAACATAATTTTTGGTGTTCAACCAGATCGAGTTGAGGGGGGGCTGCTAGCAAGAGGCTCGACCATGGTAGTAAGGGTCCAGAGAAGACTCGTGYTTACTTGGGGGAGGCTTATGCAATAACAGCAGCACTTTCAGAGCAAAATACAACCTGGAAACATTGTAGCAAAACCTGCAATTCGAGGTTCAGTTAATGGTAATAGTATTTTAGGTATTAATTCATCCCCCATTAAACTTGATTATGCTAAAATGGTTAAAGAACCTCTGAATTCTAAAAGGGACGAAGCTAGGTTATGTTAATCCAATGGTGAAAAATGGGAAATCATGTATTGAATTTCAAAAATCTGAATTGGACAAAGAATTTGAGAAATGGAATAATTCGCTTGTGTTCTATGATATTGGGGCCAAACCGAACTCTAACGTTATCCGATGTTATGTCCATCGTCAATGGAGTAAAATTGCTACTCCRAGCATTTTTCTTCATGACAATGGCTACTTTGTACTCCGATTTGATTCCAATGCTGTGACTAATAAAATTACGTCCAATGGGCCATATATGTACTACRGGAAACCAGTAGTATTAAAGYTGTGGAATGCAAAATTTGACTTTTTTTGTACCACCCAGCTCACCTTTTTGGGCTAATCCGGATTCGAGGATCAGTTCTGGGTAGTTAGGTTCCAATCCCCTCTGAATTGTTGTTGTGGGGGATCGAACCAATGTTCTCCCTACCAAGTGTAGTCYCAATCACCACTACACCAACAATCGATTGGTTGCAAAATTTGACTTTAAGTCTGAAATTTTGAGGGTGGTTCCGGTTTTGGCGACGTTCCCCAATTTGCCACTAAACTGCTGGTCTGATGATTCGCTCAGTAGATTAGGAAGCGCACTTGGAGTACCTATTTGTGCAGATACGTGCACGAGCCAACAAACAAGAATCTCTTATGCTAGAATTTTAATAGAGATTGATGTAACTACGGAAAGAGTAACTAGCATATCGATTCAAGGGGCTAACGGTGATGAGTTTGAGTAAAAAGTCATCTATGAATGGGTGCCATGTTTTTGCGCTAAATGTCATCAAGTGGGCCACAATTGTTAAAATAAGGAACATGCTCCGAAGCAAAAGGGCCACAATTGTTAAAATAAGGAACATGCTCCGAAGCAAAAAAACAAACAAAACAAACAAAACAAACAAAAAAAAAACAAAACCAAAACCAAACGGACTTGGATACCTAAGGCTACTGGTTTGGAGAAGGAGCATGGGGTTGATGTGCGAGAAATGGATGGGACCACTGTCCACGAGCAGCAGCAACGTAAGGGACAGCAGCAATACCCCTCCGCTACTGAACAAGTGAGGCAGCAAGGGGGCAGGGCAGGCAGTAGCTGCAGCAGCTACACAGCCGGTTATGGCTGGCCAACAGAAGCAGCAGCACATTCAGCAGCAGGGGCGAGAGGAGCTTACAGTCGGGGCTGGTTGGCCACTGCAGGAGCAGTGCAGCAGCGACAGCAACCACAAGGCAATGGCAGCAGCAACATCACAGCAGCAGCAGAACAGGAGTGGCTTGGGTACTGTGCAGGGTAACCAAACTATGCAGATGGTCCCATTCATTTGGGACCCTATTCCGGTTCATGTTGTTGCCAACGATGGCAAACACGACGCGGCCGCTCACTTGATTCCATACTTCGAGACCGGGAAAAAAATGGGAACTAGTTTCAAATTTATTTAATCCGTGTTCACTTAAGCCTTGTATTGTTTTGCATTCTAATGTAATAGGTTTGAGGTGATTGTACTAGGCATGAGAGTTCGTTTTCTTAGTGGTTTGGTGCCTCTATTTTGTATGGTTGTTTTCGTTCTAAGGCTTTGCCTTAAGGCGCCTTTGTTTTAGATTGGTTGGTTGGGTTAGTTCCAGTTTGGGGTATGTCCCTCTTGAAATTTTGCCCGCTTTCCTAGTGGCGGCTTTGTGTCATGCTCCGGGGCTAGGTTGTAACAATTATTTTCCTTTGGTATATAACTTTTTTTTTTTTTTTTTTTTAACTGCGCATGGGTTCCACTGCGGTCCCAGCCGATAGCAGAGGTTGTGTAGGCCAGTGACAGCCAGATAAAAATTTGTCACATCTTATGACATGAACCAAATGATAATTTCGTGGGGTTCCCTACTCAGCGACGCGCTGCACTTCCCAACCGAGTGTAGTGATAAATCTGCAAAGTTGCTAGTCGTCGCCCCGAAGCGACGCGCCACATGGCCGAGTGTGGTGTCAAATGAAGGGCTGGCAATTTGGCGTTCCCTACTCAGCGACCGCTGCACTTCCTAGACCGGTTGTAGTGATAAATATGCAAGGTTGCAGAGGTCTCCCCGAACGCGCGCCACATCGTCCGCATGTGGTGTCAAATATGAAAAGGAAGGAGAGGGTGAGAGAGAGAGGAGAAGGAGGTTCTCAGGTTTGCAGTTGGCTCTTGGAATGTGGGTCCTTAACTGGAAATCGGCAGAAGTGTGAGTGATGAGAGAGCGCTTCATTTATGCATCCAGAAGTGATAAGAGAAGACGCTTAAACATTTATGCATCAAGATGATGTGGACTGGAGAAGAGCTCGACGCTTGCTCATGGGATAAGGTTTTTATGCCGGTCAGGACAAGGTTCCTAGAGACCGAGTTAAGATGGCAGGCGTGATCTTGATGACGGTTAGCACAAGAGTAACGAGACCTACTGGAAGAGTGATAGGTGATCGGGTAAAGTTGCTTTGTGCTAAAGAGATTGTTAATGTTATTATGCCTATGCGCCTCAAGTTGGTCTAGGTGCGGAGAAAGCGACAATTTTGGAAGACTTTGATGAGGTGACAAGGTGTCCACCACAGAAAAGTTATACATTGGTGGCGATCTGAATGGGCATTGGGGTAAAGCGTGATGCTTTGAGAGTGTCCATGGAGGTTTTAGGTATGGGCAACGAATGCCACGGAGAGGCCATTTTGGATTTTGCTCAATCTTATGATTTATTTGGCTAATACTTGGTTTAAGAAGCGCCATTCTCACTTGATAACTTTTCGGAGTGGTGCATGCAACTCAAATAGACTTTCTGCTAAAAAGGAGCGATAGACACAGTTGCATAGACTGCAAGGTTATCCCTGGAAGGAGTGTTGTTACCCAACACGACTTTTAGTGATGACTATCCGATTGAAAGAAAGTGTGAAAAAGAAGCGTAGCCAAGGAGCCAAGGATAAGATGGTGACCTTAAAGGATGCAAATGCTAAGTTTTCACCGAAAAGTGATCCACGAGGTTATGGAGGAGGTAGATCCAGATGCATCTTGGTCAAAAATGAGAGCTGTTTCCTAGATGGCCAAAGATCTTAGGGAATCAGGGGAACTATGTACATAGATACTTCTTGTTAATGAAGAGGTGAAAGCGGCATCAAACACAAAAAGAGAATGTTATCTAGCCTTGGGGAAAGCAGGACCGATGAAACCTTTGCAGCGTATAAAGACGCTAAAGTAAAGCAAAAGTAGCTGTGCGCAAGCTAAAGAAAGGCTTACGAAGAGGTATATGCAAGGCTAGACTCCAAAGAAGGAGAAAGAGGTTTTATAAGATGGCAAAGCGAAGACGAGGCTAGAAAGCTATTGCATGGTCAAGTGTGTCAAAGATATGACCACAAGTTTTGGTTCAAGATGAGACATCAAAGAAGGTGATGGAGTATTTCGATGAATTATTTAATGGAGTCAAGGGCGTTACAGGGGTATGTCTTGGAGTAAGGAGAAATCAATGGGGTTTGTCGACAGGTCAAAAGAGTAGAGGTAGTGGTTGCATTGAGAAGATGAAATCGAGAAAGCGTTAGGCCTGATGTATACCGATTGAGTGTTGGTGTCTAGTAAGTTGGTTGATTGGTTAACGGAGTTGTTTAACAAGATATGGAAGACTTCGAGGATCCCTCAAGATGGCGAAAAGCACCTTGGTCCCATTTAAGAACAAAGGAGATGCTCAGGATTGCGCTAACTACCGGAATAAAGCTTATAAGTCACCTATGAAGTTGTGGAACGGTAATAGAACAACGTTAAGGGCATGCACTAGCATATCCGAAACCAGTTTGGTTTTATGCCTGGCGATCCACAATAGAAGCAATTATTTGTTAAGACAAATGATGGAGTTTTATAGCGAGGAAGAAGGACCTCCATATGGCTTTATCGATCTAGAAAAGCTTATACAAAGTACTTTGGTGGGCATGTTGAAAAGATATTCCCGGAGTACATTACCTAGTTAAGGACATGTATCGGTGTGTCAACAATGTTAGGACTTGTATGGATGACAAAACTTCCCTATAACGATTGGTTTGCATCAAGGTCGGCATTGACCCTTCCTTTTGCATTGGTATAGATGATGACAAGGCCATCCAAAGGTACCATGGTGTTTGTTATTGCGGATGATATTGTTGGATGAAACTAGACTGGGGTTAATGCCAAGTTGGAGCAATGGAGACAAGGTTGAATTTCGAGGATTTAAGCTAAGTCGGATAAGACTGAGTATTTGGATGTCGATTGGGTCTCAAGTTGACCAATGATGGAGTGGTGAGGTTGGACGGAAAGGACTTGACCACGAGTGATTGCTTTAAGTATCTTGGGTCAATCAATCCAAAAGAATGGGGATTTGACAAGATGTGGCTCATAGGATTAATCAGGGTGGGTTAATGAGAGCGGCTACAGGAGTGTTATGCGATCAAAGCATCCCTTTAAGCTGAGGGAAAATTTTAGTGCTATAAGACCTTTGCTTTATGGTACGGATGTTGGCCTCCAGAAAGAGCATTTTCAAAGGTTGGGTCACCGAGATGCGGATGTTAAGATGGATTGCGGGACACCTACGAGATCGAATAGAAATGAAGTTATCCGCCAGAAAGTTGGTGTTGCAGATATTGCAAGCAAGTTAAGGGAAAACCGCTTGCGTTGGTTTGGGCAATGTAAGACGGAGACCTCAGGGCACCGGTGCGAAGATGGAAGAGTGGGATCAAGGGATTTTACGAGGTAGAGGAGACCAAAAATGACTTGGTGGGAGAGTTAGAAAAGATCTAAGCAGTTGTTTGAAGAGAGTGAGGCTCTCATCGGAGGATGGAGAGAAAATTTGTGGATGACGCCCGATATCACATTTCGTTATGTTAGCCGACCCCACATATTGGCTTAAGGCTATGATTGATTGATTGATTGATTGATTGGTATATAACTTTTTAATTACCAAAAATAAATAAACTAAACAGGCTTCAAGTCTTATAAGTCCATAATGCTAGAGTTAGTATTGTAAAGTAATTGCTGCTGATTCCATGAACTGACTCAGAATCATGTGTTTTGCATCAAAATCATGTGTTTTGGTTATCAAATATCATTTTGATTAAAAAAAAAAAGTACCAAAAAAAAAATAAAAAAAAAAAACCATAAAAAAGTACCAAAATAAAAAACATAAACAGAAATTCTCATTTTTCAGACTGTAAGGGTGTTTAGGTTATTAATTCCACAACAACACTGTTACAGCTGCTTTTCTTTACAAGTGCAATTTCAGAAATGTTCTACTATGCGTAGAATGGAAGCAACATACTCATTTCATACTGCCTAGTCTAACAATTCAATGTGCATGTAGCATAACTGCTAAGACTCAAATCTACCACATATCAAAATTAAACAAAAGAGTCTTCAAGAAAAGAAAAAACAACACATCAGAGTATTAGAAAGCATGTTCGTTTTGTTTTTTTTTTTTTTTTGGGGGGGGGGGTGTTCATGTTAGCTGACCCCACTTATGGGAATAAGGGTCTGATTGATTGAGGTTCGATTTTTATAATCTCATTTGCTAAATAGTGTATAGATAATTATATTCTACTTTCTCACAGTAAGGTAAAGTTGCCTCAATTAAACTGAATCTACTAGTTTACAACAATGAAAAAGCTGATTTTAAATGCTAATTCAGATGATCAGGAAAGCCTCGTCAAAGATACAACGTACAACAGTTCAACCATACAAGTAGTTCACTAAAACTATTTCCAACCAAAAGGTTAGAAATACCAAAGTACATATAAGCTCACCTCCACAGTAGGTTCCATTTGAGCCTCTGACGCAAAGCCATAAAACCTGTAAAATAAATATTCCCCCAAAAACTGTAATGAAAACAAGAAAAAACCATGAAGCTGAAATGAAAAGATACATTTGCCAAGACTTCGAATCTACACAAAAACCATACCGTTGACCAAAATACATTACTTTGAGGGCAACATATCTCCTGGGATAATGATGCAATGTCACCACACTCCTATCTACAACCAAAAGTAGACGAGGTTAACCAAATGATCACATGAATAATACACACACTTCACCATATTGAAACTTGAAAGGGCTTGATAGTTATAAAAATTATTTTTCCAAAGTAGTTATTGATCAAGTTCTTAAGGGGTTCATACTTGCCAATGTAATTATGTGTTTTTTGGATTTTTGTTTTTTAAAATCATATGATGTATATCATATAAATGATCATATATTCCTTGAACCTATTGAAAACATAGTAATTTTGAAAACTAACCACAAAAAGTGCCTAAAAAAATTGTTTCCTTTTTGTTTTTTCATTTTTAAGAAAACTAATAATTAAAAGGACAATAATATACATAACGAYAACGGACCGTTCGGTTATTGGGACTAAAAAGTGGGAATAGGAATGAATTTATAGTACTCCGTATAATTTAAATAGGGAAGAACTTTTGAACTCTCTATGGAGAGTCAATTTGCTCACAAGTTTTTCTCTATTGGGATAACCTTGCCCAAACTTCTCCATGGGGACACAATTTTGCCCCTCAATCGAAGATTTTTCATTAGTACTCATAACCATTTGGGGGAGTGGTAATGAGTAGGAACGAAAATTTAAGAAGAAAAATAGACATCTTCGGATAAAATTGCATTCTCATGGAAATGAACGTGAAATTTCTTCACAAAGTTACATACAAATTCATTTCCATTACCACCATTTACTACCAACAACCAAACAGGGGCCCTAAGGGTTATGTTTAAGACATTATTAAACATCCTAAAATGGAAGTAATTTGTGAATTTATGAAAAAACCACACACAAAACAATGTCATAATTGCTTGGTTTTTTACAAATATTACCATGTTTGACCTCGTACTCATAGCCCTAAGGTTGTAATGGGAATGAATTTGTATGTAACTAAAAAAATGACTAAGATGCATGAAGATCATAGTTTCAAGAGAAAATTGTGGGGATGTACCACTCAAAATAGGCATTTTGTGGGGATGTAGCACGCGGAAAAAAAATTGTGGGGATGTACAAGGGAATTKTTATTGTTTGTCTTAAGGTACCAAAAGTGGTATTTCCGGGCAAAAAGTCAATTTTTCGACATTTAGACATCATTAGCGGTGCGAGTGGTGTGCAAACGCTTGTAATCCAATGCGCAAACCYCTTTTTCAACTTTTTCCTTTTTTTCTCCAATTTAAAATGCCTTGTTAAACCCCTCCATCCTCGTTTCTCTTCAAAGCTCTTTCAAAACAACGTTAACATCTCAAAATCAAAGTCAGGGGATTATTTTCTCTTCCATTAATCTCAAAATCAAGGTATCTTTATCAATTGAAATTGGGATACATATACCCCTGAGTTTAAGCCTAATAACTTATATATCCCCGTGTTTTTTAGAACAGCTCATATACCCCTCACATTAGAGAAAATAGCCCAAATACCCTTAATGAGGCCAAAACCGTTAAATAGTTACCACGTTAAGATTTTTTCAATTAACCTCTAATTCAACCTAATACCCATAATCTCATCTCTCTCCTTCCATTGTTCAACCTTCATCCTTCTTTCTCCTCCTCCTTCCTACCTTCATTACCACCACCCTCACCGCAGTCTTCCATCCATCACCACCATCTTCAAACCACACCTAACAACAATTACCCACACCTTGTGATTTCGTGAATTTGTGATTCTCTGCTTGGAATTCAAGTTCGTGGATCGATTTTCCAGATATGCTTGTGATTTCGTGAATTTTTAGAAATGTGACATGAATTCGTGATGCCATTGTTGCGCTGCTGCATTGTTGCGTTGCTACTCTCTCCGACGGACGCCATTTTGCAATGCTGCCATTTGCATGCTGCATTGTGGGTTAGATGGAAATTCGACGACCCCCTACCTGACATTATATTGCTCGTTGCCTCAAATATTTCATTACTCAAACATTTGACAGATCCAAACCCCTGCTGCCATTGTTGTGTAGCTACTGTTGTTGTGTGTGTTGCTCAATCTTAACACTCTATCATTGTTGGGTTTTGGTTTTTTTAAGTATTCTTCCCCTCTTTTTTATTGTTCGATTTTAATAGGCTGCGAAATTATACATTGATTGAAGCTATTATGTTTGATTTCATTGTTGGCGAAATAAAGCTTGAAAATCGAAGAAAGTAGTAAGGAAGGTTAGAGAGCATTGTGCCTGAGGTAGAGGAAGGAGGAGAGAGAAGAGATGCAGGTAGAAGAACGAGGGAGAGAGAATAGATTAGGAGCTAATTATGTTGAATTAAAACTTAAATGAGTTAAAAGACTAACGGTGTTAGCTTTTYCGTTAGAGTAAGGGTATTTAGGCTATTATATCTGATGTCAGGGGTATATGAGGCGTTTCTAAAAACACGGGGGTATATGAGTTATTAGGCTTAAAGTCAGGGGTATATGGGGAAAAATCCCATTGAAATTTTATTTTATTTTTTGTTGTTTTCCTCTAAATTTTTTCCCTCTTGGTTGTTAGTAAGACATCAACGTCATCTTCCACTAAACAATTGAGGAACCCTAGCCACTATAAAGTGGTGTTCCAATTGTTGTTGTTTGAAGTTGGTCCGGACAATCCTGGTAGGAGATTCATTGCTTGTGCCTTGGATATGAAGATTTGATTCAAATAATTGATGACGAGCAAATCAATTGGAGAAGATTGGTGATTTTGAAGTTGAAGGAAGTGAATAAAGCTTTGACAAGTAAACGTCAAATGTTCAAGAGATGAGAGGCAAGATTTGAGGAGGTGGTGATTGAGAAACTAGTCTGAGAAATGACCATGAAAGGGCAGGAAACTAAAAATCCAAGATAACCAACACTAACCTTTCATTAATGGCAGTGTGAATCTTTTTAAGGGGTTTTTGCCATGAATTACATAGAGGAAAGAGATGAATGAAAGTGAAGTGAAGGAGAGAGATATTGAAGATGAGAGGGAATGTTTGATTAGAGGGTTAATTCGATTAATTTTCAAGCCTTCAACCTACCTATCAATCGAGTCAACTTATCGAAAAATTGACTTTTTCGCCGGAATTACGACTTTTGGACTTTAGGTACCTGAAGACAAACATTAATAATTCCCTGGTACAGCCCAAAAAATAATTTCCCATGTACACCACAAAAAATGCCTATTTTGGCTGGTACAACCCCACAATTTTCTCTAGTTTCAATGTTAAGATGATAAAATCTACTAAGAGAAATCCCAATTACAACACTAGACTAGACCTAATTTACAGCGTGTTTGGTTAATATTAGTAAGGGAAAGGAAGGGAAGTGTTATGAACAAATGAACTTTACAATGGTTTTTCAATAGAACAACCGAACCATGCTCGGGATTGACCACTAGCATATGAACATAGGGTATTCCTATCAAACTCGTATTTCCAATTCATATAAACATTAAGCTAGCGTGATTGAACTCTTTCTTTGCCTGCTAAGTGTTCTTGGGCGCTTCGAAAGATTATGAGTTCTCATGAGCTTATTGGTTTGTGTGGAGGGTGAGACAAGTTTGTGCGCAATGGGAAGCCTTCTATTCGGCTCTTATATGCTCATTTTCTATGCTCATTTTCTATGCTCATTTTAGAGTTCAAGCCCCAAAGGTGCCATGGAAGAAACTTGTTTGTCAGAACTCGACTAATCCCAAAAGTGTGTTTATATTATGGTTAGTTCTCTTGGGTAGTTTGAGTACTGGTGATAGACTTCACCASTKGATTCCTTCCTATTCTTTGGCTTGTCCTGCTGTGATCAGGAGACACATAGTGTGGAACATTTGTACTTTATGCGCCCTTTATCTATGTAGGTTTGGCAGGGTCTCTTGAGCTCTATCGGGGTTTCTCGTACCCCTCTCACTTGGACAGAAGAGGTTCAAATGGCGCTTGCTCATGATAAGCGTTCTAGTGTAGCTAGTAGGACTTATGTTCGATCCTTTACTGAGTGTATTTAATTTTTGTGGTGTCATAGAAACTCCCCCTAAGCCAGTAGATTGTATCAGGCTTAGGGTGGCTTGTAGAGCCTAGCTGTGTGTGGCTTCTGTTTGTTTTGTAGGGCTTTGTAGTGAGTTCCTTGGTGGGTCTTGGTAGTTCCCTGGCCCATGTGTTTTTTGGTTAATAAAATTTTATAATTTACCAATAAAAAATTAAGCACTAATCAACTAGCAAGTACTTAGCAAAGCACAAATTTACGAATCAATGCATAATAAGACCCCCTACCTTAACATCTCCAATATACTTCCTCCGATTCTTCATTGTGTTAAAATAACTTTGAAAATTTTGCTTGTTTACATCGTTAAATCTATTCCTTGAAATATGTGAAAATACCTTTGTTGCCACTAAAAAGAATCGGAGGAAATAGATACTTTCTAAACTAAATTGTTATGATCCCCGCCCCTCTAAACAAACGATTCGAATTAATAATTCAAAACATCGCCAACCTTGGGCCTTTGTTTTCCTGCTCTTGCCACCATTTTCATGCCGTTTCTTAGATTTCTCAACCGCAAGCACGGTATCATTCACACTCGTGTCACGTAATTCCTCAATCTACAATCATATCATTCAGAAACAAAAATATACATATGAAAAAAAACATGTTCACCATTCAAAGAGTAGTGAAAGTGAAAAATGATACAAGTAAAAGAAGAGGAGTACCTTTCTGCAATGGCATTGCGCAAGTTGCGACGATAATCTGGCATTCTCAGCTTCTAATTCCTATGTAAGAAAATTGAAATTGAAATTATTAGTCTAATTGTTACTAGTTATTGATTTTCAATAATTTTGATAACAAAGAAGAGGAGCAAAAATGAACCTTGATGCGACAGTTCAAAGAATCAATCTGGGACTGAAATGAAGAAGGATCACTTTTCTCCATTTGTTAGTTTGTACTTCGGAAAGTTACTCTCTTTGCAAATTGCAAGATGAAGATGAAATGTCTCGAGTGGTCAACTGGTCACGAGTCACGAGTCACGACTCACGCCAATTCAACCCAAACCTCACCCAATTATCTATGGGTTGTGTCATAATTTCAACCCGTGTAATTATTTGGGTTGACATGACCCAACCTGTTTACTTAATTGTCAAAGTGCAAGAACGTTAAAAATTCATCCTTCACCTCTTCATTTTCCTTTTTTTGTCTTTTTGTTTTTGTCTGTTTTTTGTTTTTTTGGTTTTTGAAGAGGCGAAGTTCAAAAAGTTCGACGTTCATTTACAATAGTATGACTTGACAAAGTCGCAACGCCTGATGATTCTAATTTACAATCATTTTGACATTACGACGCCTAAGGAATGATCACCTTGCTATATGAGGATTGTTACATGACTCGATGACTTGTTTGTTTTATGTATGCAAATCTAGGGTCCTTAGTCTAAAAGCACATAGCACATTGTCACACTAGCATGAGCCCTATATGCAAAATGAAAAACAAAAGTCCAACCACCTAGAGTCTGTTGCTACGTTTTCGAATAGGTCAGTCCGAATGTCCAAGAGAGTCCCATGACTAGGTTTAGAACGATCCTTAACACATCCAGCCAACTGTAATGATCAAAGGAGGTCTAAACCATTACGGCTCCGTAGTGCACTCGGACGCGCGCTATGGTGGGGATGAGCTTCAAGCGTAAAAGTTGGTTACGTAGGTAGTGCACCATCGTCAATCTTAAGCGAGACCCCCCCGATCTTGTCTCAAGTGTAGAACGCACTTATACGAGATGTGTTGTCCTAAAGCGAAAACTTAGTGCCAACGACCTAAGTATCGCATAATGCAGGTTGCCTAACACATGCCGTCTTAAGGACGTTGAATTCGCATAACACTTTGAGTATTATCCACAAATCACAAAATATAATAGCTTTATTGAATTCCCTAGTAAAGTAGTCAGAAACTGTACGGGCGTTGGGGCGTCACCAGGGAGGACTAGGTTCGGTCCCTATACTCTGGGGGGTACAATTTGGGCGATGACCGTGGGTTGCTAGAATTGAATTCTTGCGTTTGCATATTGTGAGTATGCTTGGAGTTATGTGTATTATACTCGAAACGAGTAGAGGAAGTTGTCAGCGCACTTCTTTCGGGAAGCTGTGGGAACCCGATTTAAGCCTTGCATATAATTGCATAAAGCAAGGCGAAGGACTCCATAGTCTGGTCATGCACCAAAGGTCATGGATTAGGGGAATAGGGTAAGGGAGAAGTAGTGCACAACGCACCCCCCCCCCCCACCCCGCATCTAGCGGCCTCTACTTGGTCATTACGAGTTCATTGTCCAAAAGACGACAACAAACATATTTTTCATTTTTAACCCTAAGCATGCAAAGTTACTAGGCAGGTTGTTTAACAAAAATATATGAAAGCAATGACTAGTTTGTTGTGGCATGTGTTGTGAATTCCATATTCTAGGTACCTAATGCCGATTGTCCATTGTTTGTCTTATTAGGTGTGAGAACATGAAATTTGTCGGACTTGTTTAAGACATATTAATGGAGAATGACAAGTATGCAAGCACTCATACGAGCAATTGACAGTTTTTGCCTAAGATTGCTTTAATTTGATTGCCGAGTAGTTGTTAATCAATTTACATGCAAAAGGACATAGAAAGTCRAATTTCTAATACAAGCATGCAAAAGGGGGGTTAGAGATGAGATGTTGGCCTCAAACTTACTATGCAACACAATGTCGTAGACCAAGGAAGAAGCTTTGGACCTTTAGGAATCCTTGTCGAACCTTTAGAACCCTTATTCGAACCTTAAATCTAGTGTGTTTATGTGTTTGAATGTGTTTGAGCGTGTTTGTGAGAGAGTTTTAGAGAGAGAAAGTGACAGAGAAAGGTTGCAAAGTTGCAAAAACTGTGCAAATGAGCTATAGGGGGTGCCTATTTATAGGAAAGGAGGAAAATAAGGAAGGTGGACTTGGGTGTAATTGCGCCCAGTTCAACCTTCCTTATTTAGCTCAATTTACTTGCCTTTTTTGTTTGATACGTATGAAATAAAATCGTGATAAAATCAATTAAAATATTGCGCGTGATTTTATAAGATTAAAGTTGATTTGATACTGATCCTCGGGATATTTGGCTTCCTTGGGAAGCTTGTCATGAGGAGAAGTATCCTGGGATGCCCCGTTTTGCTCGTTTTTGCCTTTTTGCTTAAGAAATTCGTAACTATTTGTTATAAGTTGAAAAATTATTGGAAAATATGTCAAAAATGCCTTGTAAAATCTAGTGTTTCGTGATTTTTGGAGTTGTGTTGATAATTTAATTAATTATTGCAAATTAATTAAATTGTTAAAAACTTCGAAAAATTGCAAAAATGCTTAGAAAAATTCTGAAAATTTCTATAAAAATGTTTAAAAATAAGTTAAAATTGTTTGAAAATTAAAACTCAATTTTAGGGGTACTAAGTACTTGAAAAGGTGTCTGGTGTAAGGGAAACTTGCCTTTTTTAAGGTCCTGTCAGGGTCCTAGCTCTCTCGGTTTGGCTTGTGTATTGCAAGGGGGTGTCTTATTATTGGTSATCTTGGTTTAGGAACACTAGGAATAAGTATTATCATCTCACTAGCCTTTCACAATAAATAATAAAATTTCTTTTTCTTTTAATTTTCATTTCTTAGCCTTWCACGTGCTTCAACTTCGATGATGAAATGCTAATTAACACATGACCTCTTATAAAAACAAAAAAAATGAAAAGCAAAAAAATTGAATAAAGTGAACATTGCTCGAGAGGCCTTTCCTTCATAGCTCCACAAAACACAATCCTTCTCCCTCCATGCATCSTAGCACAAGTACGAATCAAAGAAAAATCCCCTGCAACCCCTTTGAGCCTTCTTATGCAAACAAGCACAAAAGATCATTTATTTACACCTACATCATCCTACCCTCTAAGGTGCCAAAGTGGCACGAAGCAAAGCAAAACAAAGTTGATACCAAAAAAAGCTGTGGTTTAGACAATACAAAAAAGCA
>SNQN01000268.1:150195-162992 GCA_008642245.1 Bassia scoparia
GTAATGCTCTTCTTTATCTTCTAGTTATAATCTACTTTCACTTCTTTTCCAGGTTATACATCCTACTGTATTGACAACTACATTTGCTGGACTCTTGGTACTCGTATCCTTTTTTTCTGTTTTTCTTTTCTATGTCCAATTGTTTTGTTTTGTTTTATTTTTATTTTTGGCCTTGTCATTGCAGGGCATCTGATGCCCAATACTAATTTCTATTACATACTTCTTAACTAGCTAGCTATCCTAACTTTTTTACTATTATACTTAACCATGTGCTTTGAGATATGTCTGAGATTGGTGAGAAGATTGGTTTCTATTGCACAAGATGTATCTTGTTGCTTCCATACTTCATGGCCTTGCCCTTAAACTTAAACAAGTTGCGGAGACTTCCTCCAAGGTTTTTCTATCCAGACTCATACTCCTGCTTATAATCTATTAGCTCAATATTGCATGCTTCTTGGTATGCTCTATGCAGGGAAACACACAATATGTTCACATTCAGCCACTGATGACTATTGTGCCCTACTTTGAGTCATATTTTAATTAGCTATTCATTTTGAGTGTGTCAAAGCACCCAGATGAAGATATTTGAGATTTGAAGATCTAGTTTCTCCATGGATTATTTGGATGTTTATTATTTAAATTTTTCTGTAATTTTTAATGTCTCTAATATTTACCTGTCATATATATACAAGTTTTTTAATGAGTGTAGTTTATACTATTTATTTGTATTTTTTTACAATTTAATGAAATATTGATATTATATGTTGTAATGTGAAATAACAAAATAATAAATTGAGCCCATGTTTTGTTCTCATTGTATAATGAGAGACAAACATGGGCATTGTTTTTTTTTAATTATAGGCAGTCAAAGCTGGGGTTTTAAATTTATATAGCAGTTCAGAAAGCTGGGGTTTAAAAACCCAGCTTTTTTGATGATTTTTTCTACTAATTTGAAGCCTGGACAAGGCCTGACATTTAAGGCGATGCAAGCTCCAATCTTGTTTCTGGGTGTACAAGGAAGATTAGAGTTGAGAGTTAGAGAAAAAAACAATGGAGTGAGTGGTGAGTGAAAGTAGAGGGAGGGTTACCTGGCAAGAAGTAGAACAATAGCAGACAAAGTGACAAGAAGAACACTTGCTAAGCAAAGAAGCAGTGAAGCAGACTTGACATCTTAACGTTGAGGGAGTGGAGGAGGAGGAGTTGTTGTTATGCACCRAAACATAAGGCTCTTAGGTCATTATGACCTGCCTTGCATTCTCAATCAACCAATTAATAATTCGAATCCATTAATTCAACAATCAAGAGATAGAGACAGACATACCTGGAGAGAAAACGGATGTGGTGAAAAGATAGCGACCTTTATCCGGCAAATACGATAGAGCGAGCCCCTGCTCCGATAGAGCGCGCTGTAGTTGCTGTTCCATTCCTGCACAAAAGGCGACCCAGGACCACCTCCAATTTCTATCAAATGTCACCGCGTCAAATAGCACAAAAGGCGGTGCTCATTACGGCACATGCTAAGGAGCCATTGCTGCTCCAGACCTTCAGTATTAGTCACAAATGATAGGCAAGAAAGAACTCTAAAAAAACCAGAGGAAGAGCCTTGAAGTTGATTGGCTGATGAAAAATTAGAAAGTTACGCTATGGAAGTAACTTGSTCAAGGGGGACTAGCCAAGAGCYAACTAAGTAAGTCGAACTTCTAGTGGAGATACCTAATTTACACACCCAATCTAACATCATGTACAATTCATGGAAAATCAAACTTCCTGCTATTGGAAATTCATGAGAGGTGTAATTTCCTACTTCCAACCAAACAACTACTACTAATCACAGAAAAAGTTGATTCAAAACCATATTCTACTAAAGCAATATCATAATTCGTATCACAACATAAAAACTAGAGATATACACAACCTAAATTTGAAAAAAATATATAAAAAAGTCACTAACCTGCCCAATAAATAAGCCACTTATGCTGCTCATCAGGATCTTTTCTTTCAATAGCTTTGAAAGTTGAATAAACTATGTAAAATTGGTAAGAACCTCTGAATTCTAAAAGGGGACGAGCTGGTTGATCATATAATCAGGATTACTCTGAAGAGTGGATAGGATCAATCTGTAGTGTGAATACATATTCAAGAAATCTGAATTAGAGACATTAAATTGAGAAATGGACCATATTCGCTTGTGTTCAGGATATGGGGCCAGTAGATATCCGCAACGGTCTAATACGTTATACTCGATGTTGGCCATCCGTCGAAACATGCAGAGTCGAAATTGTACTCCGAGCATTTTCTTCATGACAATGGGCTACTTTGCTCACACTGTGTTTTTGCGCTTATATTAAAGAATATTTGCTATATGATAGTGACTAAAATTTACATCATATTACAGATTACCCACATGAAGTCAGACTGCCAATAATGATAGTACATATTCACAGAGAGAACACGATAGATATATCGAAGACTATGATGTAGTATACGCCCAACACTACTTAATTGATCTTTCTATATGTTATAACTCACCTCCCCAGGATTCTCTCTATCACCGTGTTTGTTTCATAATTACACGATTTCGCTTATGCAGTCAAATGTGTTGAGTTTAGTGTTCCAATCCTCGTCTGATTTGTGCTTTTCCTTTGAAAATTTGTGGAAAATGGAGCGACATTGTCGGGAACCACATTTTCTCCTACTACCAAAGTACATCTCGCGGAGAATATAGATCACTTCTCAAAAACTTAAATCATGTTCTCGATACTCGCAGCTTCCGACTTTGCACATAAACATTATCGATCTCGATTAATTAAGGTTCATACAATTATATTGCATGCGGCCTAGGAGTTCCCTGGTTTGGCTTTGGTGGTTCTTCCGCTCTTGCCACCATTTTCATTGCCGTTTCTACACCTTCTCATTACCGCAAGTCACCACTAAACTGCTTGGGTCTGAATCTCGATTATCATCTTCGGCTCATGATAGAAGCGCACTGGTTGTCACGTTACCTTCCTCAATTACTTTTGTGCTCACAGATTATCAGTTCAGGCACAGAGCACCACAAAAACAAACAAGAAATCATACATAACTAATATATCGCATTGTTTCGACCATACATAAGTTAGAGTTGAGGTTGTAAAAGTGAAAAATGATACTATATAAAGTAACGGGGAAAGGTACGTCATATATCTTGTCGACATAGCATCAATTGAGCGCAAAGTTCGTCGACGATAATTCTGGTGATGTCGTTTGAGCTTAACAAGTCATCTATCTAGAATCATAGGGTTTAGTGTATAATTGTCGACATTAGATAGTAAATTCATTCGATCTAGGATCTGTAACGTAGTTATTATGCATACTTTCATTAGAATTTGATAACAAAAGATAAGAGGGAGGCAAAATGAATCGCTCTCGTGAAGCGCCAGTGGGTCAAACAGAATTGTTAATAATCTTGTGGAAACTTGAGGAATGCTGCTCCGAAGACAAGAAGAAAACAATCCATCATATTCATCCAACTGTTAACAGATATCTGAAATACACAATCAGCAAATATACATCTCTTGACAAATATAAACAAGAATGAAGAACGCACAATGATACACTCGAAACGGGTGCACTGTGACATAACCTTGGTACAGACTCCATACGCCACTTGGTCATCGCCGACCATAGCCAGCCAATGGTGGGTTTCTAATGTGGGTCTGGTGTACGATAAATATTGGAGCACCGTGGTAACTTACTTGGAGCTGACGTGACACACGGCAGCAGTCCAACCGTGCGATATTAACGTTTAAGAGTACTGGCAAGTGCGCAGACACATAGCTCGTAAACAATTTCATCTGCCATACTCCAACACTGTGTACAGTTTCTACGCTATGGTTGTGTGTCCTATGTGCAGTGCTGGTGACTGTTTTGCTGTTTTCTGCTCTTTTTTGGTTTTTGAAGACGACAGGCGATCGGTTAATGGTGTGCAAATCAAGACAGCAGGCAGCACATCTCAGATCAGCAGGGGCTGAAGGGAGCTTCTACAGTCGGGGCTGGATTTGGCCACTGACCAGGATGCAGTGCACAGAGCGAGCAGCTAACCACCACAAGTTCAAAAAGTGTGGCAATGGGTCTCTCTACAATAGTATTGGACTTGACAAGCAAGCAACATCCCACAGGCAGCAGCAGAAACAGAGTGGCTGGGTACTGGGCAAGTGCAGACGCCTAGACTCAACTTTATGTCACTAAGTATTACGAGTATCCCACATTTCTATTGAATCATTACGTTGGGCAGCCCCTATAAAGAGATTCCGTGATTCCTTGCATGATTTTGAGTGTATTGTCCTAAACACTGACTCATGCAATAAAACACTGATTTGCGTCGTATGTATGGCAAATCTAGGTCGCTTAGTCTACAACGCACTCACTTGACATTATGCGCAATCATACTGTTCGAAGACCTGAGGAATAGAAGCCCATATTGAGTGAGAAAATTAATCAAAAAGTTTCAATATTCTCACTCTAGCGGGTGCTGTGTCAACTTATAGCTCTGCTTAACTGTTGTTTTGTCGCAATTATTTTGTAAAAAATAGAAGAATCTAGTGGTTTTTGCGCGAAAGGGTATTTTCAGAGTGTGTACTAGGCCATGAGAGTTACGGTTCTCTCCTCTTTAGTGGTTTGGTGCCTCTTTTGTATGGTTGTGTTTCGTTACTAAGCTTTGCCTTAAGGCGCCTTTGTTTTAGATTCGGTTGGTGGAAGTTTAGTTCTAGGTTTTTGGGGTTGTTCCTTCTACGTTATGGAAATTTTGCCCGACGCTTTTTCCTCTAGTGGACCGGCTCATTTCGCAGCCAACGTGTGTCATAGTGTAATCACCGGGGCTAGGTTGTAGACAGGTACTTATTATAACCATTACCTTTGGGCTCCGTAGTAATAGTTCACTTTTTCTTGGTGTTTTTTTTAAACTCAGACCGATGACGCGGTTTCCTTGACTGGCTTTTTATTGGTTCGGGGATGCACATTTTTGCGTATAATGTTTTTGGTTACGTATTTTTCGGTTGGTTGCTTACCATCGCCACTCTTAGATGTCCGAGCACCCCTACCAAGCCCCCGGTCTGATAAAGCGATCGTGCAAAGGGTGTTTTGTTGATAGGCCTATTTTAGACGCACTTATAACGAGATGTGTCTGTAGTGTAGCCTAAAAGCGGCAAAGACTTCATAAAAATTTGTCACTCTAGTTAGCCATCGAAATGAACCACAAAATGACTATTTCTCAGTGAGGGGGCGTTATTCCGCATATGCCAGGTTGCCTCTAACACTACCGTTAGCGACCGCTTTGCTTCAAGGACGTTGATATGTCGTTCCTCTAGAACACCTCGAGTTGTGTATGATTAATTCCAACAAAATACAAATCTATGCAAAATGCTGAAAGTTGCTAGCTTATATTGATAGGTCGTTCTCCCCCCGATAGCGAGGTAACAGGACTGTACATTGGGCCCGTGCGAGAAATGAACTGTATGTGAGTGTCAATTGAGCATACAAGGAGGCTGCAGTTGGGGGCCGGTTCCTGTAGAGGTCCAGCGAGTCCGACGCACGGATGACGGACTAGTCTTCTCCCTGAGTCCCTACTACCCTGGGTTGGTTAGTGTAATAGATGGCTACAAAGTGATTTGGCGTGCGGGCTACGATCGCCCCGAAGCGGATGCGCGCCCCAGTCTGTGGCCGCATGTGGTTTGCAAATGTGACAAATGGAGGAGGTTGAGCGAGGGTAGCGTGTAATTGGAGAGATCGTTATGCGTTTGAGCGTATTGGTTGAGTTGATTTGCTTGGAAATGTCTTATTTTATACGTAATTACACTCGAAACGGTAGTTAGGGGAAACGAGTTTCTTAGTGGCCTCTCGCTTGAGAAATGTGGGCGGCTACTTCTTTTTCGGGAACTAGCTGTGAGGGAAACAAATCGGCAGACGTGGTCGGATTATGTTGAATAGCTTTTGGGACACAGAGAATATACGCTGCATAATTATAACATCTTATGCATCCCAAAGCGGCGGGTGAATGAAAGGAGAACGACGCTCCTAATAATAGTATTCTTCTATGCTTCCATTCCAGAACGCGATGATTGTGGACATGGGGGTACAGATGGGAGGCTTTCAGACGGGGAACTTGCTCATTAACGGGGTAAGGGAAGGACAAGATATATAAGGGTGTGTCTAACGACCGACCCCTTCCCGCCACGGTTCCCTAGAGCACCACGCCGTAAGGAACCTGAAGAGTTCGAGCGGCGTTGATCTTTGGGCCTCTACTGGTCATTACGAGTTCATTGTCCAAAAAGACGACAACAAACATATTTTCATTTTTTTTAACCCTAAGCATGCAAAGTTACACTAGGCAGGTTGTTTAACAAAAAAATATATGAAAGCAGCTGACTAGTTTGTGTTTGGATGTTGTTGTTGGAATTCTCCATATTCTAGGTAGGCTACTATAAGTGCCGACCGATTTGATCGCACAATGTGTCTTGTGGCTATTCAGTGTAGTCCCGTGTTCTACGGAAGAGTGATAGGGATGTGACTCAATGAAATTGTAAAGTTTCTGTGCTGTCTTGTGCTTTATAAGACAATAGTTAGTAATTGTTAATGGTAAGATATGATCATAGTGCCTGATTGCGCACACTCGCACATGTGATGGTCTAACGAGGAATTGACTAGTGTCTGTTGAGATTGCCTAAAGAGACAGAACTTGCTTAAAATATTTGTGAATTGCCGAGATAGTTAGTTTCATTATGTCTGACATTTACCATTGCAAAGTAGGAGGTTAAGACAAGGGTGTTCGACTCTTCTAAATAACCAGCTCGCCAAGAAAAAAAGGTGTTGTAAAGTCTTTTGGTGTAGAGATATGAAGGATGATTGGCCTGTCGACATAGTTCGCTTTACGAATGCGAAACACAAGCAATGTCGTTGATGGTGCCTATTAGGAAGAGAGCATTGGACGCGTCCTCTTAAGTGGAAATTGGCTCTTGTAGTGTGCATTGGGTCGCAACGATGTAATTGCCCACGGAGAGGCATTTTGGTATATCCCTTATTGTGCGCATCAATCTCTTTAAATCTTTAGTTGTGTTTATTTGTGGTGCTTTGAAATAGGATCTGTTTAGTCATGAAGTAACGGTTCTCGAAAGTATGTACTCATTTGATATAGACTTGTTAGAGAGAGGTGCCAGGAAAAGGTGGCAAGAGGTTTCCAAAATCTGGTCGCAAACTCAAAGTGAGAAGCTCTTGTTGACTATACACAGGAGGAGCCGGGTGATCGCATCATGATATATGGGCAAATAAGAGGGACAAATAGCAAAGGGGAATGTGGAACCCTGGATGTGAGTGTTGGGTGTACCAACACAGATTTTGAGTTGTAGGGCTTACATCCATTTGCGAAGCAACCGTGATAGATAAAAATGTCGTATGCCACACTAGGCCGGCATGCCTATATTAAAGGATCTCTAAAGTGTTACTTGCCTATGTTTTGGTGGATCTTTGTATTACGTTAAATGTGATAGACTAAAAAATTCGGCTGGAGATTTAATCACATTACAGAAATAAATTGCAAGGCGATCCGCGTGATTTGATAATAGATTGAAAGCTTTAGATTTGATACTGATCCTTACGGTTGGGGAGTAATTGCGCATGTTCTTGGGAGGCTTTGTGAGACTGGGTCATGATAGAAGAAGTTATGAACCTGGTGCATGCCCCAGATGCACCTACGTTTCTTGCGTCCGGTCAAGTTTTTGCCTTATTTGCTTGAAAGAAAATTCGTAAACGTATTTGTGTACAAGTTGAAAAACTTATTTGGAAAATAGTGTTCAAAAATGTCCTTTTCTTGTAAAAGCTAGTCTGTATTGTGATTTTTAGGAGATTGTGTTGATATATTTAATTATTATTGCAAATTTATTTGGAGAATTTCAAAGTGTAATAGATAAACTTAGCTTCGAAGAAAATTTGTGCAAACAATGCTTATGATGGAGAGAAGATATCGTGAATAAAGGTTTATCCATTAATAGAAAAGTGATTTAAAACTTCTGGTGGAATGAAATAAAGTTAAAAAGGTTGTTGAAGAATATGAAGCTCAATATTCAGGGCGGCAATCAAACACAAGAGATACTGAGAAAGTCGTTTGAACTCTAGCACTTGAGGAAGCTAGGTGTGCTGGCCTCGATGAAACCTTGTGCGCGTATATAAGGTACAGGGATACTTGAACTTTTTAAGGGGTTAAAGAAAAGTAGCTCGCTTGTCCAGGGTCCTAGCTCTCTCGGTTTGGGCTTGTGTATTGCTAAGGGGTGTCTTTATTAGTGGTCATCTTGGTTTAGGAACGGCAACTGCAGAAAGTTAAAAAGTGCTTACGAGATTATTCATCTCGAAGGCTATGACCTATTTTGCAAAGCTAGATCATCCAAAGAAAGATGAAGTAAATTATCTTTTTGCAGGTTTTTAAATTTCATAAATATTTCGTGTAGAACCTCTCGTACAACAGTGCATATCAACGATGGCCTCAGAAAGTGGCTATAATGATGTAAATGCTAGGCATAAACACATGACCATGTGTCCTCAAGTGTGCTCCAAAGATATATAAAAACAAAAACAACACAGAGAAGATGTTGGTTCAAAAAACAAAGATTGATAAGAAGGACGTGAACAATATTGCCATCGAAGAAGGCTTTTTGCCGATACAGTGAGCTTTCGGAACTACGGAAACACGCAAAGTCTTCTCCCTCCATGCTATTCGTCGTAGCACAAGTGTAACGAATATCATATAAAGATGGAAAAGATCCTCCTAGACAAAGCGCCTTTGAGCCCTTCTGTATATGGGTACAAACACGAAGCGAGCACTAATGAATGACTTCTATTGTGAATGTTATCAACACGTAGGGGACAATCACACTACCCTCTAAGGTGCCCAATAGTGGCATTCACGAAATGCAATAGCACGAAAAGCAAGAGTTGGGATGCCAAAAATTGTAAAATCTGGTGGTTTAGACAAGTAACAAGAAGATACGACATTAAGTAAAAGAAATACGATTCAAAAGCATTGGGGATTTTTTCAGAACCCCAGCGTTTGACTGGCGTATGGTGCATTAGTATAGAAGAAGATAGAAACAATCCCGAAGGGCTTTATGGCAATTCTAGGCCTTAGATGGGATATTTAAAAAAAACAATTAGGCCCATTTTTGTCTCTCATTATACAATGAGAGACGAAACATGGCTAATTATTTATTTTTTTTATATTCAACATATTCACAAATATTAAATATCAATTTCATTAGAAATGGTTAAAAAAATACAAAATAATGAGTATTAACTACACTCATTAAAAAAACTATCCGATTGATGGGTCAGTATGGTATTGTGAGACGAGTAGAGGGTTCGTATTGATTGTGGTATTAAAATGGAGTTGATTAGAGTCATATTAAAAACAAGATTATGGAAGATACTCAGTGAAGGGAGAATCACCTTTCATAAGAGATAATGCTGAGAACAGAGACTCTCGCAGGAGATATACACTCACAATTTTAGAGAGACAACAGAGTGATCTTGCTCCAAGATTTGCGCTCTAAATCACATATCCTTGGGAGATTCTAGCTATAAGTGCCAGCTAGCTTAGTCGAACGCTGTCAAGGAAGGCGTATGATAGATAAACAAGCTAAGTCTTAAAGGGCAAATATTTGGACTCAAAAGCTTAAGCATACCGCGAACAAATAAGGCCCAGAGTTTGGTTCTATGCCTGGAGGGCGATCCACACATGTGGAAAGCATTTAGATGAATTGACTATAATAGTATTGCTAGTGATTGTTTGCTTTCTATTAGGGCGCGAGGATGAGAGAGAGACCTCCATAAATCAAGCTAGGTGACTCTCCGCTTATATTTCGATAGGAAAAGATTATGAACAACTGAATTGATTGTAAGCAAGGGTAAACGTCAGAGAAGTCATTGTAAGTGATATAGATAAACACTTGGAGAAGTTCGTTGCGGTGGCAAGCTTGTTCAAAGATTTAATGGCAGTGCCACTGAGAGATATAAGGAAGCAACAAGAAATAGCCTTGATTGTCATATAGCCACCAATCTCTTGCTCACAATCTCAGGACATATCTACAAAGGCCACGCATGGGGTTAAGTTATAAATCAGTTTGAAAACTCAGAGGTATTATAGGAACGTAGCAGCTAGTTTATATAGCAAGGGGGGTGTTCTGTTATATGAAATGCTAAGTAAATTGGGCATCTCAAGATAGCTGCTGAAATGACTAAGTCAAAAAATAAAAATAACAAGAAAATCAAAACACTATTGAACATAAATGAAAGGATAAACGAGAAAAAAAGATACGATGGGAATTGACGATATTACCAAAGGAGGACTCCATGTCAAATCCGCTAGTTGTCAATGACTAGTTAGATAGGTAATAACCACTGGAAACAAGGGAAGTGAAAGTTAGATTTATGAATCTAGAAGATAGAAGATAGAAGTCATACGGAATTCATTCAAATAAGATTAAGATGAGTGAAGTTATTGTCGGACATTGAGCCCATTTTCCCTGTTTATTGATCTTGCGCTTTATCCGTAAAGTTAGATGCCAAGACCGATTCAAGCGTATATAGATATGAGATTTGATGCAGACTGAGACTTGTCCTTTAGGGAAGCCTGGACAAGCCTGAACGATTTAATGAGCAGAGTGCGCCAAATCCTTCACATCTTGTTTGAGGCTAGGGATGTACAAGGAAGATATCGAAGTGAGAGTTAGAGTAAAGACTTATCTGGTTAAGTGTTGCGAGTCGTGAATATGTAAATTGTGATAGATGTGGAGGGGGGTTTAGCCGTTGGCAAGAAGATTAGTTTAATAGCAGTACAGAAAAGTGAACAAGAGAACACTGCTCAAGCATAAAGAAGCGAAGTGAACAAGTGAGCTTGACATCTTAACGTTGGAGGTGTGGATGGAGGATGGGCGAGCTGGATTGTTATGAGCATCCAAATCAGTGAAAGGCTCTTAGGTAATTAAAGTTGCACCTGCCTTGCTAGTTGCATGCCAATCACACAATTAAGATAATATCGAAATCCAGGTTGATTAACCGTTCAACAATCATATCGGATAGCATAGAGACAGACATACCTGGAGAGAAAGAGGATTTTACAGAGGCATAAAGTCGGAGTAAGATGCTGTGTGAAAAGATTCATCTATGGACTGTACGTTTGAGGTCTTACGACCTCATTATATCCGGCAGGCAGGTAGGCGCAGATGAATGAGTTAGGTCGAGGGTGCCCTTGACATTGCTCCGGAGAAAGGACTTGAGCCACGAAAGTGACATTTGCTTTTTATAGAGCGAGTACGCGCTTGGGTCTAATCAATCTCTGAACTAGATGAATCGCGAGTTCATAGTGTGCGAACACACAGACGAGAATGCGCCGGCTCGATAGGGGAACTTCACATGTCCGAGGGGTTCTAAAAATACAATAGAGTAGATGCACGGCGCGTTACAAATAGGAGCACAAAGGTGGGCTGTCATTCGACTGTAATCCGAGCATCCCCATTAAGGCCTGACAGGGAAATAAGCTAAAGTGTAATGATGCTCACAGTGTGATTGTGCTTCTAGACCTTCTTCAGCGAAAGCCCTAGTTTTAGTCGCATTTACTTAGGTCGATCGGAATGATTGGGAGCTACTCGCTCGAGAGATCAGAAACACTTCTAAAAAAAAGAGATATGGAGGCTCCAGCGAGAATGGAGATAGGTAGCAGTTGAGAGATGTTGTGACTGGTCTGCAGACAAAACATCTCGTACAGTTGAGACGCTCTGATGGAATCAAGGATAATGACATTAGGTTTGTCAATACGCGGCCCAGAACTAGCCAAGAGCATGATCTTAAGAGTTGCTTAAGCTCGATAACTTTACTGCACAAGTGGCAGGGCTATTAGCGCGCGAAATATTACAACACGCCCTTGCTGCTTAGAGCTTGGATCTATGATCAAAGACTATGCGATGAGAGACACATACAGTGCAGAACCTCCTGCTATTGGAAATTCGAATAGGCAGCTCTCTATTGCTTACTGCGTACGCAATGAACCAAAGAGACGATTAATATCTGACCTTGACTAAATCAAGGAGCAGTATCAATATTAGTCATTACTGATCTAGAACTGAACGCGGCGCCATAGTTTATTCAGAAGCTACTCAACAGCAAATTACTCATAAATATGAATGGTGGGATATGTGAGATACAGAATATATAACGATCTAATGCACAGCTTATATATATACGCGAAGACGGAACTGTATACGACAGGAATCCCTTATACGGAGTTCTGTAGAGAGAGATGGAGGAGGAATAATATTATATGAGAAGAATGATTCCTCCCTCGGACAATTAAAGTCACATTTCGTCTCTCATAATAGTCCATTTAACACATGAACCAGCTAGCCACGCGACATTTATGGTAGCAGCATACACGCATCATGCCTTGATTACATTCGAGTGTGACTCCGAATATCTTGTACGGTATATAATAGCTTTCTTGAAGTGATTTGAAAACCTAAAAAATAAACAAGCCATATAACAATTCATTCTACCCCTATTTAATAACAAGACTCTCGCATAATAATAGCTAGAGATATCAGTATATGCGATAATTCATATGTCTGCTCAGATCGCTACTGAATTGACACTCACTACATGAAAAATCATTGTGTCTGGAATTCATACATTACATAGTCGTTTTATGCGAATATAACTCAATATCATTTGATTAATTCCTTTTAGCTCACGTTTTCAAACAAACAGATATCTTTAAAAAAAAG
>SNQN01000268.1:163017-173804 GCA_008642245.1 Bassia scoparia
AAAAAGAAAGATAATTGCATTAATAAAACTAACCTTGCAGTTCGAATAACAATGTTCGAACCAGGTGGACTAAGCAGCAATCGCAAACCAACCTGCAATCAACAACTACTATGAGATCGAAACCCAAAATCGAGCTAGATCTAAGCTAATTGAGGAGAATCAAAGCAAAATCATACATAAGTATTTTCAACAAAAAAACCCTAAATTCGAACAAAAAAATCACTATTTATGAAGAAATAGTGATTAGAATACAACTGTATACGAAATAATTGAGAAAGAGATGAGAGAGAAAGTACCTTGCCAAATTGTTCTTCCAAATGCAACCACCATCGTCGGCCTTCGGAAGCCCAAAATCGTCGCCGCCAGCCTGCTCTCCAAATAGCATCACAACCCAAAACGCATACAAAACCAAATCAAAATGTGAAAAAAAATCGAAGAAAAAAACTAAAAAAATGTTGAAAATTGAGAAATTGCAGATATTGAAACTAAGAAATTGCATATCTAACCTGAAATATTGCGAAGTAGATAGAGGCGTGAAGAGAGGAGATAGATTAGGGTTGGATAGAGGCGTGAAGAGAAAAGTGAGAATACGAGTGTGCTGAGAGGGTGAGACTTGAGAGTGAGTAGGTTTCGTGATTCTTGGTTTAATTTTTTTTTTACAATGTCAAAAGCTGGGGTTATATAAAAAAAATCCCAGCTTTTGTGATTTTTCCAATTTTTTGGCCTTTAAGATGGGTTAAATGCTGGAGTTTTTTAAAAAATCCCAGCTTTTGAGCTGCAGCTTTTGTCTATTTTTCTACTAGTGAAGAGAGTGAAAAGAAAAGGTTTCAGCAACAAAGTTAGAATGAGTGAAACAAATAAAGTCTAAGTCCAGCCTCGCACATTGAAAAATTCAAAACGAAAATCGAAGCAAATGCAAAGGCGAACATACATTGCAGCAAGTTTGTCAAAAGCTCACACCCCACACCTGCCTAACCTACATTACAACCAAAAAAGCCCTCTCCAAATGAGTATTGTCCAAGCTTAGCTAGTCCGTTACCCTATAAGGTTTTGTCCTAGGAAAAATGAGGCATCACTAGTACACACGACCTCACGAACTACGATCGGTTGATTCCACTTGGATACGTAGGTAGCCTCTTCCCGAGGTTCGCTCAAATTAATAAAAAATGAAGGGGTCATATTCATCATCATATTGGTTTGTTTTTTCAAGAATTTTGAAGCATAAATTCTTCTTAGTCTAGAACTTGACATACGCTCGAGTTTGAACCAACATCTTCTAGCCAGCCACATCAATCCCCTCATCTTGTCACCCATAGTCACAATTTGAGTCCCTTTTGTTTTGTAAATCCCTAGCTTTTCTTTCTAAAACCCTTAGGACTCTCTTACTATTTCGAAAGCTATCATGTGGTCAGGATCTTGCTCATCTAGTCAAAATCGTGCATCAATCAGCTCCAACAAGTTTGGGGGGCTTTTCTTTAAAAGTGTCATGTCTACCGCAACATGAAGTCCACTTCTCGAAGCACAGGGGGGGGGGGCTTGCATCAATGAATAAGTCCTCATTCCTTGTTCCTAAATTGAGCGTTCATAAGTGAATTCACAAGAAGTAGACAAGGCACATCTATGGTAGCTCTAATAAGATTGGGGCCTTGCACTACTACAAAAATGAGCAAAGAGACCGGTCAAAAAACACCAAAGAGACTACAAAAACAACCCAGTTATATATTTGGTCGGGCTCTTAGGTAAAAGAGACCGGTTTTAATTTTCAGTTTCTTAAGCCCCTTTAAGAGACCGGTGTAAATTAAATGTAACACCCCAATAATTCTCCACCTTTACCTGTGAACATAAAAACAAAAACGAAATCATTGCACACCCCACGGGTTCAAACTTACTTAAAACAACTTTCCACGAGTAAATCAAAAAAAATAGTTCAAACCAAATATCAAATCCGAAAATTATAAAATTCTTACGGACAAGTTGAACCTAGGCCCCCTATCGCAAATCATAATGAAATTCTTTTTAAAACAACAAAAGCATCAAAGCAAACTTATGTAAATCTACTTATTAACTCAAATTATTAAACACAATCGCTCCAGCTCATCCCAACCTATCCCAATGTATCATCAATTCAAACCTTAAAAGTCTCCTACCCAAAATCCAAATAAATAAATCATCAACAGTCCACCAAAGGAAGAAAATATGAACACAACACAAAACACAAAAAACACCAATCAGACAACGAGTACATACCAAAGTACGAAATAAAAAAATAAACACAGCATCTCCCTTAAAATTACAAACCGAGTTACACCTTCTTAAAAACAGAAAAACCCAAATGTGGGTTCTAAACCACTTCAACAACATTATACCATACAAACAAATTCTCAAAGAAAACTCAACCTCAAATATTCATCAACTATATATAAACAACATGTCCCAATAACTCAAACTTAATTTCATCATTTATTCTCTATATAACACTCTCCAAGGCATTCAATCCAAACCTCTGACTGCTCAGCAAACAAATAACCTGCAAGAATAATTTACCCGACCTCCAACACATGACTCATATATTTATACATTTGTTATGATTAGCAATAGACAATTTCCAAATCCCAGACACAGCGGACTGCCAACAGTCAATCCCAGACACACTAGTGCCACATCAATCCCAGACACACAAAGTGCACAGTTCAATCCCAGACACACAAGTGCCACAGTTCAAATCCAGAACACACAATGCCACAGTTCAACCCCATGTCCCCGGAGACATCAATGTTCAATAAACCAGATGGCAGAACGGGCCGACTCCTCAACCAAGTTAGAAATGAGATCTCAAACTAACCCTATTTAGATAAAACCGTTTTTCAAAATCAATGTAAAGAACGCGTTGATCAGACCCCTAAAAGAAGCGAATAATCGCAACCCAACCCCGTATTGCAATACTCTAACATGGCACAAATCACAAGTTAGCTCATTCAATATTTCATATTAATTTTATTATTGCACAATCATATGACTCACAATCAAACCACAAACCACATGCAATTCTTTTAACAACAAATTATTCCTTTAATAATAAACCTGTTGACAAGCCAACGTAACCTCGTCATAAGACTGAATACTTCCCACCATCACACCTCATATCATGAACGGCCATAAATAACCTCATGAGAAGTATACTTGACTCCACTTAATTCATCCTTATATATAAACAACCTCATAAGCAAGTTATACTTGACTCCACTACACCATCAATAGACCAAACCAACTTTATAGAGCAATAGACAAATATCAATCCTCATATCAAACCTCAGAACAAACCAAATTCCTCAATATTTCCACAGTTCCTCAATTATCAGATCAATACACAATAGACGACTCATCGTGACTCCCAAACAATTCCAAGAAACAACTATATCAACAATACATATACATATACGTCAAGGATTCGCAAGTAGTACGTACCTTGACCAATTGAATAAAAGTCAATCCAATACTCAGAAATCGACCTCTACGAAGTCTCCTCCTAATCATTTTACAAAAACTCGAATCAACACCACTTGCACGTAATTTACAGCAATACTGAGAAGCTTAAACAAGCCTCGAAAAATATATCGAACAATGTTTTATACCCACAAAACCCTCATAATATATAAAAATACTATAGTCTTACTTAAAAATCATAAAATCTAACCTTCAATAAAATTTCAACACTAATTCAATGAATAATTCTGTGAAATTTCCTTAAATAAAACCTTTAAAAACTCAAAAAACATATACAACAATGTACAAACAATTAACCATTGTTTAATGGAAAACCCAAATTTTCATATCATAGCTTCAAAAATATTTATGAAAACCTGAAATTTATAAACTTGGAAGAATACAAAGGCTTAGAATTGTAATACTTATTTATAGTTCATAAAACAAGCTTAATTCATTACCAAAACAATTTTAGAATCATCAAAACCCAAAACACTCTTGAAATCAAAATCTGAAATTTGTTTAAACCCTTAAAAACTCAACTTTTAACTTCAATCAATTAATATGTATAAAACGAGTAATAATCATTCCTTAACCCCTAAAACATGAAAAACCCCAATTTAAAGCCCTAATTTTATAATTAAACAAATCTGAAAATTTCCAATCCAATTAAACTCATCAAACAAGTTAATAATACTAACAACATATTTTAAAATAATTGATAAGTAATTGTTGTGAAATTAAAATCAAAGTAATTCAAATTATGAATTAAACATGAAAGGAAAGAAAAACAAGAAGAGAAGGATGCGGGAGAGAGAGGACCAAAGGTGGCTGTGGTTCACGGATGTGTGCAGCGTCGTAGGTGTAGGCGCGGTAATAGCCAAGCAACAACGCAACCAGCAACCGCAGTCGCACTGCAGCAAACAACAACACCAACAACGACGTGCAGCAGATCAACAGCAACCACGCAGCAGGTCTCGACGAGAGGCGGCGGCAGGTTGCAGACCACCACAGCTGATGACCCCACGAGCGTAAAAATGACCACGGAAGGACTAGGAAGAGGCTTGGGAATAAGAAGCGCAGCACGGTACCGTCTTCTTCTTCTTCTTCTCTCTCTCGTCTCTCTCTCTTTTTTTTTTTTGAATGTTCACGTGAATGAGAGGGGAAAAGAGAAATTAAAACCCCCTTAAAACCCTTTTTACTGATTTGGGCCTTAGTTAGGTTTAAATTTATTATTTTATTTTATTTTATTTTATTGTCTTGGATAAAATAAAATCAAATCAAGTAAAAATATATCAAGAAATATATCTTAGGCAAAATAATAAAAATTAAATGGAATTTAAATAAATCGCATCGTTTTATAAAATAATTGTTTTGTATTTATAAGAAAATATAATTATAAATATCCGAAAATTACGGGGGATTACATTAAAACCAGTGTCTTTATTCGAAAGTGTAAGAGATCGGGTTTGGCTGATAACCGATTTCTTTGCTCTATGGAAAAAATAAAATAAAAAAGTCTGATGTATTGACTGTGTTGTCAGTATATCACATGCGTTGTCTAGCATTTAATCCTTATCAAGTTTTAGCATTTYAAAATACTCCATATCATTGAATATTTTAAGATTTTTTTTACAATACATACAACATACAAGTATTAACTTAAAATTACTTGTATAACAAAATGTAAAATACACATACTACTTGTTGTAGCCCTTAGGAAGAGACACTTACTTATAGGTTCGGGGGTAGACTTCCTTGTAATGCTATGAGTAGGCTCCAAGCTAAGGTATATATTGTCCAACTCCAAAAGTCTTTGAATTGTCACGTGTCATGCCCTCCAAGCACCTGCAAGAAGGCGAGCAATCCTATCGGATTATCGCCCCTCCATCGCTCAAGTTAAAATTTGAATAAGGAGGGAGAGAAGAGTATAAAAAGTCTAGAGAGAGAAAGTAGAGAGAAGTTAGAGTAATAGTTGGTGAGAATGATTGATGTGATGTAATGGAATGTACCCTTTTTGGGAAATGTGAAGGTATTTATAGCCTTCATGGTGTGTTAAGATTGCGACAAGTGTCACAATCTGGGCATTTTGAGTCTAAATGGGCCTCTCAAAAGACTTGGGCTTTGAAGAAAACCTTTGTATTCTTATACATATTTGTATACATATTTGTACTATATGAATATACATTTGTACATAGTTTGTACATGAATTAATACACAAAAATGGGCCTTGGGCCTTTATTATGGATTTGGATCCAATTTTGAAGAAATYGGCTCATCTTCGTTGGATGCATCATTTGCCCCTCRGCCCAACATGATTGGGAGCCTAGGCTCGGACTGAGGTTGAGTCGAGCATCTATTAGAAACTACCGAGCCTCCAGATGGATGATGGTAGGTGAAAAGTTCTTTGGGGGGGAAATTTGAATTTTGAAAAATTAACCCCTCTTATATAAAGAGGAGAGAGAAAATGAAAGTGAAAACTATTTACTCCCTCATTTTCATTGTCTCTCCTAAATTTCCAAATCTTCAAGCGATTTCAAGGCGATTTTTTCTTTTTGGTCGGCGAAACTTTCTACTTGTCAAGTTCTACGGTAGTGAGGAATTCTGGTCGTCTGAAACTTTCTGCTCGTCAAGTTTTCTTGCTCGTCAGAGACTACCCAGCACTAGGTATTTATCCCTCAGCTACCTCATTTATAGATTCTGTATATTTACATAGTTGAATAAATGAATTCTTGCTCGTCCAACAATCTGCTAGGCATGAATAGGAATAACAAGGGGGCAGACTCATCTATGGAGATGAGTATGTCCTTGGCTAAATCGAGGGTCTTGTCATATCTTGACCCTTTGTCCGATCCTTATTTATTTGTAATAAACTTGCCAAGTACCTCGTCGTCAGCCCCTGTACTTGATGTGCAGGCAAAATCAATGGAACGTGAGCCATCTCGAAGTGATAGATCCAAGGATCCGGCCTGGCCGGGTCCTAAACAATTAGAACCCATTCAAACCATTCCGGATGAGAAGGGTTTCTCGGCTAAGTGCCTCCTACCACTGGACAGACATAGTTGGTTGAAGAGTACTCGGCGGACGAGGAAGGTGAGGGTTTCGTTGAACCCTTAAAAGTTACTCCTTTAAAAATTCATTTCCTTGATTATCGTTCTGTATTAAAATTTGCCGAGGCAAGTGGGTTTACGTCAAAGTTTTCTTTAGGTGACCAAGTGGACCTATCAAATGTGGAAGACCGCACAAATGCCGAGACAAGTACCTCTAAAACTCGGCCGAAACGCAGTGTRTCTAAACTTAGGGTACTTTATGGGGTAGTTGGTAGAGAGCCGACTGAGGCAGCTAGAGGTTTGGCGCTTGCAAACTCTAGGAAAYCCCTTCATGCCGGACCCCTGATGAGTCCGGTGAGTGAGAAATTCCTTAAGGAAACTAAGCCTATGATGGATGATCTTAGGAAGGCCTACAACATTCCTACCGGCTATGACTTCGTCTTGCCGGATAAGAATGACACCAATAGGGATGCACCCGACGGATACTTTGGCATGTAATCGTATGCGTCCTATATTTTGGGCATTAGTTCCCCTATTAATCCCTTCATAAAGACTGCTGCGAGGTATGAGATTTGACACTTGGCAACTACTCCCAATTCCTAGCACAACATACTTGTCTTCTTGCGCTACTGAAATATCGAAAGCTGAGACTAACTTTCGCGTCGTTTGGTCACAGATTGCTCTCTATGAAGGAACAAGGAGAGTCACCCAAGCTGCACATAATCCAAAATCGAAGATTATGTCACCTTTTGGAGAACCCTTAAGAACCGCAGACTGGAAGAAAGTATTTTTCTTCATCAATGCCAGGACGGGAACATGCTGCCGGTGCCAACGCTGGAACAACAAACCCTCCCAGATTTAAGGGAGTGTAGACCGTGGCCTCCGCGGCGGCTGGGCCTACATCGATTGTTAGTTGTGTTTTGGGCTTGACCACCTAGAACCCGCACGATGTGCGTTGGGGAGTGTGTTGAGTAAGGTGGATCGCCACCGTGCCATTAGGGTTATTCACGGACGCCCGAAACGTTGGTGCCAAAACAAGTGCGCCCCACGTCCGACTTATGTAACCAGTCTGGGTTCAGACATGACAATTGATAATCTTGACCCCAATCGCCCGACTGGATAGCGCCCTCTACTTGTCTCATTGTAAATTACCCATTAAGCACAAGATTATAGGATGCCACACATACCTTAGCAATTTGAAAACCTTATTTGCGTTCTAATCCTAAAGTTATTACGAAAGGTTGCTATTATGCACAAACGCAACCTACCTATCCTAGAAATCGTGAACACTTTGATAATTAATCAAATATAATACGGTGCATAGAACCGATTGTCCATAATGAATCTGACTTTAATCGTTTGGATTAACATAGATTTCCATCTTATTTGGCAAAAATACACAAGTGAGACAAAATATATTTAAGGATATATACATATAATGTGCTATCCTTACTTGTTGCTGCAATCAAAATAATCGTTAGTTTAATAGAATAAAAAAAGAATGCCCGCTTAAAGATTGCATACAAGATGCAAAGAAAGGGAACTTCAATAATGACAAGCGACATGTAAAGTATAACAATAAATTAAAAGAATATATAAGTTAATGAAATGAAAACAAACAAGATGTGATAATTTTACCTACACTATTTACATGAAAGCATTAAAAGGTGGGTTCTACATTTACATTTAGTATTATTGATATGTGGGAAAGAGAGTAAATGAGATATAAGAGAATTACGCAAGTGGTAAAGCTTGGTAACGTGGAACCCTTGCGAAAGAGGCAAATGATGGTATTTATAGGCATGGATGAACCAAAAAACGAGCCTATTATACGCCAGCGAGCATATATATACGCTCAGAGAGCTATATAGCTTGACGAGCGTTATATACGCTCAGAGGAGCGTATAGTCTAAAGAGCGATGAGGTTTCTCTAAGAAAGTATAGTCCGATTATAGCTTGATTGGTCCTCCAGGATTAGAATGGCCAGATCAACTTCGGGACGTGAATTACGATGAGTACTCTAGACGCCCCTTTCGCAAGAAATATGGTTTCTAGGGTTCTAGAACATGTCCCGAGTATTTTTTTTGGTATTTCTAGAACATTTTTCTGATTTTTAATGTATTTTTTTGATTTGATTTTTGAAATATTGTAAAATTCCCATAAAAAATAAGAAAAATCGAAAAAATAAATCTAAAAATACTGTGAAACTCAGAAGAAATGAAAGAATGCAATGAAGACACAAATATAATTATTTTAAAAATTCCTAAAATTAATAGAAAATTTTAAAAATAGAAAAATAAATAAACGAGAAAATAAAGCAAAATAAACTTTCTCTAGTTTACCATTTGCGGTGGGCTATAATTTCAGCAGGTACTCATCATATATTGACCTTTTTTACGCGAGTCAGCTCGCCCTTTCATGAACTCACAATACGATCACGGAAACGTGAATGTTCATCATCGGTTACTCATTGGGGAGACACATTTGGGGTCTACAGAACCCCCACTTGTTTTTTCGACTTAGTCTGGAGAGAACGGAAAGTCAAAAGTATTCGATTTGGGACGGAGCAGCAACTCAGACGTTCTCGACCTTGAGTTTGCCCTTTTTTACGCCGTACCTGCTGCAAAACAAACAGTTAGTTTTACCTAGTCGTCGTGTCCGTGCGGTCAGATTCTTGGATGTGCTGTACTGTGAATGATTTCTGCGTCGAACATTTTCTGGTGCGGAGAGAATTCCAAAACCCAAAAGGATGTGTGTTTGCGGAATTTCGGATGCGGCAGAAAATTCGAAACCGAGAGACATGTCGTCTGCGAACTATCGGGCGCGGGAGATAATTCAAAAACCCGAGTGAATTGGCGTAAGCGAATTCTGAGGGTCGGGAGCAAATTCCCAAACTCGAGAGGATGTGTATGGCGGAATTTCGGTGCGGGAGAAAAATTCCAAAACCCGAGTGAATGTGCCGTTATGCCGGAATTTCTGGTCGGGAGTAATTCCAAACCCGAAAAAGATGTGGTAATGTGGATATTTCTGGTGGAGAGATAGTTCAAAACCGAAGGAATGTGTGTATGCGGAATTTCTGGTGCAAAGTAATATTCCAAACCCGAAAAGATGTGTGTGCGGAATTTCTGGTGCGGGAGAAATTCCAAAACCCGAAAGAGTGTGTATGTGGACTGTTGTGTATAACAACAATCGTGTATAGCGATGAATGCCGTATTGGCGTGTGTAGGTCAACTGCATGTAAGATGGGCCCTAAGCCTCGGTGTAAGTAAGGTGGTGCAATGTGGCATGTAAATGTGTTTGTGCAGGATTGCATATGCATGATATTGTATGTAGACTCAATGCACATGATGCTTATGAAGTGTTTGTAATGGCTATATGTGTAATGCAAGTCTATTCCCTAGATTCTAATGCATTGAATGACTCACAAATAGCTAATGTTAAATGTTTTTGGATTGTGGGAATGGAGTCGTCTCAGCCCCCATTCGAGCAAAGGCGATGCTTGTGATTGAAGTGAGCCCCCAACCAGGAGGTTTGGGTGTGTGGGAATGGCTTTAATTTGTGGTGTTGATGGTTGGTTTAGTGGTGAGCCCCCAGCTTGAATCGGGAGTTGAGGCAATGGTTGATGGAGTAAGGTAAGCTAGTAATTTTGTGGAGTCATGGGTCTGGCTTAGCTTTTTTGGGGCGGTAATAGGTAAGGGATGAGGTATTGGAAATGTATTTTGATTTGCCCAAATCAGTTGACTTCGAGACTGAATGGTCGCATGAGAGGAACATGGAGGAAATGCTGCAATGCGTGCTTTAGGGATGCATGATGATTGCACAACAACAAACAAGAGTGATAGCCTAAGGAAGAGTTAGGAGGAGCCCCTTAAGGCGTATGAAAGAATAGGCTTAAGGTTTCAAGAAAAAGACAAGGCTAAAATTTGTGAAGAGGTATGTAAATGGGGATTGTGATGTGGTTGGGCTAGAAGGTTCAAGCTTGAGTCTATGTCTGGGTGCTTACACGTAGGATTTTGTGCTTTCTAGCCTTAAGAGAAATCAACCAACTGGGGAGTGGACCTCGTGAGTTATCTGATTATTTGGGGTAGGGGATCGGTACCTCCTCGTAGAAGAGGCTTCCTACGTAATCTTTTGGATAAGACCGTCGTAGTTCTTGATGATTGATGGAACAAATGCCCTCGTGCGGTGAGGGATTGTGGTGTAAATTCGATGTAGGCTGTGGCTAGTGGTTTGAGTGAGGGTTGAAAAAAGGCT
>SNQN01000269.1:0-16193 GCA_008642245.1 Bassia scoparia
GAAGAATTAAACAAAGAGTATTTTACTCATTGGATAATCAGATCAAATAATAACGTGTATGCAGTGTATTTACGTGTTTCATTTTTAATCACAACACTTTTTAAATTGTCGGTACTTAGACAATTTTTAGAGAAAAGGAGAAATAATAAAGAGAAGAAATTAAAAAAGAGGGTTCATATGAGAGAAGAGAAATAACAAGACTATAATTTGATATTTTTATACATAAAAAGTGTTTGCATAAATAGGATACACTCATAACATTGAATTAATAGAGTAGATAAAAGATTTATKAAAAACTACAACAAATAAATTTATTTGCACATATTTAAGGATAAGATTTAATAATATAATTTTTTTTTTCTTTTTCAGCTAAAATTGGTTGTACGGCAACCATTTGACAGCGACTAGAGCACTAGATAAAGAGGATGTACACACAAGGGGTCCAGGGTAGATAAAAGAATTAAATACAACTACATTATGCATGCCATGGAGAAATTTGCTTACTATTTTATACTCCCTCCGTATCATATGAACTGCAACGATTTGACATAAAGTAGAGAGAAAAAATGTCCTATCGTTACAATTAATACGATATGGTGGGAGTGCATCCCTCTGTTTTACTTTAACCTCTGCGCTTGTTTTTTTATGATATAAGGTAAGTAAAAGTTTCAAAATGAAAATTCTTTCATATTTAGAAGGAATAACAAATTCATATGAAATTTTATTAGATTTATTTAAATGTGCAGTTTTTTAATATGTACATTTTTTTTTTTATAAAAGCCCTATTAAATTTGGAAGCAAGAAATTTTTTTAATTTTTAGAGGATTAAAATCTCTAATATGGATGTTTGGTAAATAGAGTACAGAGTATAATATTAGATAGAGTTCTAAAGCTCAAAACTCTCATATTGAAAACGTTGCATATAGTAGCGTATCCTTTAGAATATTGTAAATTAAGACAATTATGCCCTTTTTTTTCACTATAACCCCAAAAAATACCATTTGCTTTCAATTCACCATTTTCCCTCATCTCTTCTCAGTTTACTCTTCATTTATTAGATCTAAAATTGTAATAGAATGAGCTTAGTAAATTCTTGAGATATTTCCAAAGAGGTTGGTAATTTTTTTGGGAAATTTCTAAACAATCCTGGAGATTGTTTTAATAAAATAATCCAGTGGCTTTTTTATATGGCACTCCGTAATTAAGTGCAACTTTAAGGTTATTTAAAAAGCATTACTTTGACCTCAAAAGTTGCACTTAATTACGGAGTGCCATATAAAAATGCCACTGGATTGTTTTGTTAAAACAATCTCCGAGATTGTTTAGAAATTCCCCATTTTTTTGTGATTGATGGTGATGGTGAACAGTGATGATGCTGCACGATTGCTTTTGGTATATATTTTCAATCGATTCTTGATGATGATGATGAACGGTGAAGATGATGAATGATGATGATTGACGATAAACGGTTCTTGATGATGAAGATTGATTGATTTATTACTTGTGTAATTGTAGAAGTTACCTTTTTTGTTGGGAACAAGACATTGATTCCTTGAACATATATAAGACTTAATTCAAATTATCTTAAAAAAATACTCCATAATAACATAATAATCATTAAGTTAATATATATTAAAGTTATAATTATAATAAACAAATAAATGTGAATTATTTTTAATTAGAGGCATGCTTTATATTTAGTAAGGGTAATTATGTCATTTTATACCTATTAGCTTTTATCAAATATCCAAAAGTTACCAAACACATTTATATAGACAACAGTCAAATCTGCAGTCAAATTCATTAAATAAAAAAAAATCTTTAAACTCTAAACTCTATTTGTCAATCAAGGCCAAAGTTTAATATTTCGTATAAGATATCAACATTTAAACATGTGCATTGAAAACCGTGTAAAAAGTAAACGTAAAGAATAAAGTGGTGAAACGGAAGGAGTACTTGCAAAGTTACAAGACTAACTTTTGCGAGTTAAACACTTGGATGCCTCTGGTACGGTGCATCAAAGCTTATTCTTTTTTTTTTTTTTTTTTTGAAAGTAAGGTAGACGAGGGAAGGTCTAGGACAGTCTTCTCTCAAGACTGCGTCCTAGCCTGTCAAAGGTCAAAAATATGAAAATTTTGCATCCATAAATGGATCAATATCTTGGTGTGTAGGGGCAAAATGGCCGAGAGAGGCCAGATAATCTGCACATTGGTTGCCTTCGCGGTAGATATGGTGACATTCGAAGGAGTCGAAAGGTCGTAGTAAATTTCGAATATCCTCAATAAGAGTTTGGATCACCCACGGGGTAGAGAAAGANAAAAATTTCCACAAATCAATTCAGTAGTTGTATCAAAAACCACTAGTGTTATTAAACAATTCAACCCCTTGAGCTTTTGATAAATGTACAAGTTGAAATTTAACAATTAATATACCTAGTAAATAATTAAATGTGATGTAATAGCTTTTGGGAAATTTGAAGGAGATAAATTAAAGTATCATACAAAAAGTCATTTTAAATAAACATAATACATCAATAGTTTTTGAGGAAAAAAAAATTATTGCATGAGAAAAGGGTTGGATGGTTGCATATTTATTTTAGTATTTCGTTATTGATTATACGGAGTACCTAGTATATTGGATTTGCAAGCTATGTATATAGAGCACTCTAGTGTGTTAATAAAATTTCTTTAACTATAACCTCCTTTTAACGATCTTGATATATAGGCCTCACTCATCAACTTAAGCTAATAAGTATTTTCGATCAAATATTCAGTAGTGCTGTAGATGTCAATCGTTCATAAACTTTTATTTGGCGAAGGCAAGAACATAGGTTCTTTGATAAATAATGAGCATTTTGCCAACTTTTTTTTTAAAAAAAAGTATCGTCAAAGCTAAGTATTTCTTCTCATATCCAATTTGCTATTGGAACGTGAAAAATAAGGAGAACATGTAAGAAAAAAAAGATGACTTTACGACGATCATCTAAAAAATGTCCACAACTACGGATTAATATAATGTGAACCATTAATTTTAATTTATTTAACATTTTCTTTTTTAACAATATATTAAATAAATTACCTTAAATATGACAATATTTTATTTTGATTTGTGTTTGCCTAATATTAAATTTTCAATTAGGAAATATTCATTTATGATTCTATAGTTGGTTTGGAATAAATTAATTTTATTCCTTAATTTCTTAAAAATTAATAATTAAATTTTTTTAAACAAATACAATCAATTAGGTATTATTGAACAATGTCTAGGCGAAGTCGTCATTAATGGTGGTAACTCTTTTCTTTTTTTCTTTGTTTATTGGTTTGGGGTGAATCACATACGTAATTTGTTGCGTCCTTTGTGTTGATAGTAATAGAGATTCAAGAAGATTTAATCAATGGTGGGGTTGCTTTTACCATAATATATATATCTACAACACATGGGGTCACTAGTACAAGAAAGGGCTATAGCTACACATGATATTTAGCTCTCGCGGCGCAAAAAAGCATTGCTACACCCTATACCGACGCTTTCAAAAGTGTCGCTTAAGTAGGTGCCTCTAGGTCCTATGGCGGCACAATTATAAAGCGTCGGTATAATACATTAAAAGCATCGCTAGTTTGACGCYTTTTTTAACATGTTGTAAAGGCACTAAAAAAGCATAGCTAGTGTTTGATTAGGATGCACTTTTCTTATTCTATATAAGCACATTTTAGCGTCGCAAAAAGTATGGTTGACGCACTTTTCTTCCAATTGTAAACACACTTTTATTGCAAAACGTGGTGGGAGTGGGTGAAGTGTGAGGGGAGTAAGTTTGAGGGAGGAGGCTTAGGTGAGGGTGGTATGGGACAGGACAAAAGGTTGGTTGGACTAAAGGGTTCAAGAAAAACAAGGGCTAAAATTTGTGACGGGGGTGGTTAAGATAGATATGAGTGGTGTGGGTGTGTTGTTGGGATGTTGTGGTTTGGTTCTGTGTTGATTTGTGTGATAGATGTGGTGGGTTTAAGTCATCATATTGGGTATATTTGGTGGTGGTGTGCTATGATATGTGGATCAAACTGTTATACTTGAGGAGTACGGTTTGAGGAATTGTTTATGTTGGTGGGTGGTGTAGAGTAATTAAGTTATTAGGGGTGTTCGGGGTACCCTAATGGGAGAAGTAGGGCTTCTTTAGTATCTACTTTCTACATGGGAATTCAAGATACGAGATTCGTATATTTTTTTGATGATATTTGGGTACATTTGACTAGCTAATTAACTATTGTCAATAGAATTAGTGAGAGGTAGGGGCTTTTATGTTGTGTTGATATTCGTGGAGTGAATGTTTGATAGGAATTGTTTTTGAAAAGCTGCATTGATGATACGAAGTGACCCGTGTTGCGTCAGTAGTAGATTTTAGACTTATTTGCTTTTTGTTGTTTGAAATCTGGGCGTTCATGAACTTTGTGGAGTTGGCAGTATGGTGATTTTTGGCATCTTGGATTATATTAGTCTATTTGAGTTATTGATTTTTTGCTTCTTTTGCTCTTTTGCCATTTATTGCTTTTTCTTTTTTTTTCTTTTGGTGCATACATGTCTTTCTCGATGTGGGCAGTTTGGTCAGAGGGTAGGCAAATGGGTGAATGAAAGCACGATATTGGTGCACATGGAGATATGATAGTCGTTGTTTAAGGTGTAAGAGTGTGTTGAAGGTGGTTGTTTTGAGTATGTTAGATGTGTGAACGAGGGATAAATGGAAGGGGAGATGAGGTTTATTTTGATGTGGAATATGATCAGAAGGTTGGTCTTTGGCATGTATCTGAAGGTGAGGTGTTATTAATTTGATTCATTATAGAAAGACACAAAGAACTATATTGGGAAATGAAAAAATAATTGTATTTTAAATAAGGGATATATTAAGATAAATAAATGTAGGGTATTGCAGATTTTGTCCCATAGAAAACTCGTAAAATATCTATAGAATCTCGAAATGGTAGAGGAAAATATATACGTATTTGTTTTGTGAGGGACGCTCCGATCGATCCTAAAGTAGGAACAAATGACTAATGACTTCATGTGAGTGGTTGAAAAGAGGATCATTCTCTTTTGCACTCCAATGTTCGTAAATGAGACAATGTGGCGAATTGGTAAAGTGAGGCTTCGATGATATGGGAGATGATTTTGTGTTTTAAGGGCGGTAGTAGGTTATGAATTGAAGTGTTTAGACAAGTATCTAATCTTAAGTAAGGTAGCGGGATGGAACATAGGGTGGCATGTGAATAACTACGTTTCATTTTCTAAGGATCTTGTGAGGTTTTGAGATGAACAACCTATCGGTTTTATAAAATCTTGGTTAGATATTAAAAGCTCTCGAGAGAAGATGTTTTGGGTTGAATGTTGGTATCTTGTATCCTCAAATAGGCTAGATGAATAAATAGCGTGGGGATGAATAGTATATGTAAACCAAGATAAGACTATAACTTTCTGTGATGTGAGTGGAATGTAGAAAGAAATCTTGCGATAATAATCCTCCGGTTTCCTAGTAACAGTGGGAATGAGAAATCTGGTGAAGGAACTAGGAGAAGTAATATTTGTAATGCCTATGGTGGTATTTTGTATCGCTATTTATAATGAAATAGAGGGAAGATTCAGCAGTGTAGGGGTTGAACTTGGGTATATAGATCTAACAACAGAGTAGCGGCTGAGAAATAGTCGTTTGGAGTTGTATGTATCAAACAGATTGGAGGCTAAGAGGGTTGTCTTGTAGACATTTGGGTGGTCGTTTAGGTTTTTTGAGATCTGGGTATTGTGTAAACGCATTGTCCGGAAGTGGCTCCAGGTCAACGTATTGTATCTTAGTTCTATAGTCTGTTTGAATGGTGGCTAGCGCGGAAGCTTTTTGGGAGCTTTCTTGTGGGAGCATTTTGTGGTGTTAAGGAGTGGGGATCGTGAAGGTGTGGATGAGGTTAGGTTTGGATTGGTGCTTAGGGCTAAATCTTTGGGTCGACGGGCTCATGGAGACGTACGTTTCAAAAAGAAATAAACTTAGTACTCTTGGTCCTTATTAAACTAATGGTGCAGATGCAAATATGTTAATTCATATGTCATTCTATTCGATAGAAATGAAATGTATGGTCGCATAGGGATGCCTTTTCGTTTGTTTTATTTGATTTTTTTGAATTTTTGCTTGTGTTTTTTATTATATTATTTAGATTTTTTTTTTCAGCAAGAAGAGGAGACAGAGAACGACATTAGGGAGGAGAATAGGTATAAGGAGTAGTGTAAATTTGCCTAGTGATGTTATGTGTGAAGTAGACATAGGAGGTGAAGAGCGATAGAATGTATTGGCTCTATGGTTAGAGGCAACACTAAATGGGAGTACATAGTCAAGTCTAACGGTCAAAGTTGTGCCACCTGAGTAGTCAACGATAATGAGTGGTGCGCAGATAATCGGTAGAGTCTTATGTGGCTTATGTAGGGTGACTAGGGTAAGAGTGGTGATAAGGGTTTCGAAAGTTTGAAGGAGCATTATAATAAGTAGTTGGGCGCCAAGTAAAGGTGCGATATGGTATGATGCATGATGGAACTAAAAGATGAATCAAGGGAGGACTCATAGTAGATAAATGGTGTGGGTGTTAAGGTCTAGAATGTATATCGGTTACATAGAGACGAATTGATAATGGCACTTATAAAAGGACTCTATGTATTACCCGTTGAGGTGAAAGTCATTGGTGGGTGTGATGTCAGTTTACAGTCGAGAGTGTGAACTGAAAAAGGTTCAGAAGGCGGAGCTTCTGGTTCAGAATATACTACCAGCTCCATATAAGGCGGGATGTCATGGCAGATAAACCCTTATGACAGGTCAGTAACACGGTGCCTACGGCAATGGGCGGACAGATATGGCGCTTGCCTTAGCCATCTATGTACGAAATGACGGCCGGGATCGAGAGTAGCGGGATCACTTAAACATGGCAGCCAAGGTAGTGGTCCCCGATTTATGGGTAGTCTCGGGTGGGCATAGAGGGAATGCCATATTGGATCTCAAGGTAACGCGCGATTAGCTGTCGGGGGGAGATGTCACAACGCAAATGCAAACTGCAATAAACGGTGCAAAAATGATGGACCACCATCACGACGCTTTTCAAGTCTGATCTTCATAACGGTGATATCCCGTGAAGTCGCAATTGTAGATGGGCGTGCCTCGCGTATAGCGGGAGGCGCGGCTTGGATTCAATCGAGGTGCTTGTGCGTCGGGTTTGAGCATGGATCCACAGCACGTAATGGGTGCGTTGGAGGTATCAGATAGTTCGATATCAGAGTAAAGGGTATAGGTTACAGCATATTCCTATATGTGCACTAGTGAAACTCATGTGGTGTTCACGGACGTCGACCGTGTTGGAGTCGGCAAAACTGGTCCTATTACGTCAATTTCAAAGTAACAGTTCGGTGGGTTGGGGCTGGTAGGATTGAATAGTAACTCGAATCCGCCGCCATCTTATCGCGGAATCTGTGTTGTGGACGGTTCATTGTATTCATTTAAACAGAATTTATGCTGGAGTGCACAAATATAACGTTTTTACCGCTATTATTAGAGACGTGACGACCTAAGATTATAAGCTTGTGTTACTATTATGTACAAATAGAGAACTTATACATATGACAAGCGCGATTGCTCTTTATTGTTAGTAAATATTAACAAGTGTGCCTATACGAAAACGGTGTATGGCCATGATTCTATATATGATCTTTAAATGTGATACCACGCGTAATTTCGGTCTTGTTTAAAGGAATATAATAAAGTGTGAATAAGAATATGTTGAAAGACAAAAATGAAAAATGTTATAATATAATATGATATATGTATTCTTCTAACTCTAGTCATAGAAAATACGAAATTGTTAAACTAAAAGGATGTCCTTTGATTTGAATTGTATTAGACAAGAAAACGTTAGTATTGATAAATTAGATGAAGATAATTATAATAAAGTAATAGACAGATAAATAAATTTGAAATTATAGAATAAATTTATAATCCGTACAATTTTTCCATGAAGACGTCAAGTCGGTTTTCTACTTGTATAAATTATAGAACTTTAGAGCTGCGTTAAAGCAAGTTAAATAGATTGTGATAGTAGTATTTAAGTATTGGTGAGTAATCTCAGAATTAAAATCCGTTGTTTTTCGATTGTGTATAAGAATAGTAGAGAACCTATCGCGAAAAGATAGTGTATGTGTATTTTTTGGAAAGAATTTGTGAATGAGAGAGGAATGCAAATACAGTAATGTGAATTGATGAGTATGCTTAGATAGTAGTTGGAGTTGGAAGTTGGCAGTTGGAGTTTCTCAAGTCGTACGGCAAGAGTGTATTACTATATAAGTGAGTCGGAGGAGAAATTGAGCCGTATATAGACTAGGTGAGCTCGATATTGAACGCTAAATGGTGTCACACAGTATATAACGTAGGCTCAAGGTATATAGTCTCAGTATTAGTCCATGCGTAATATAGAAACCTAGGAGAGTATATACGCATTTGATTCTGAGATAATCATATATTCTTTCATCAAAAATTGAAATATTTTATTCGGAATAATTCTTTGGCCTATGTTCGATTTTTAAGCTTCGGATTATTCTAGACGCTATCTGTTTCGCAGAAGTTTATTTTTATATAGTGTAGAATTACTAGTAAAATTCGGTCTGTGTATTATTCTAATTTTCTGTATTTCTCTGCGTATTTTCTGGTATTTACATTGCAAAATTCATAGAAATCATAACAATAGAAAAAAATAAGATTTAAAAATATGGCGATTCAGAAAAAATGTGACAAGATTTGAAAGAACGAGAAAGCATGAGATCGCCAGCTGGGTAACTTGTTGATGAAAACTTTTTGTGAGATTTAGTTGAGGCGCTGGAAGAGAACATTTAATATGGCCTCGATATCTGAATTATTGCATTCAATTGAGTGTGGTTTCAGATTTCGAGCTTATTAAGAGTTATAGGTATTTTCGAGTTTCGATTAATTGGACACTGTGGTATACCCGCACATCCTCGATTGATTATCGATTTGGGGAGACTTTTTTATGGTGCTACAGAAGCACATTGCTGAGTTGAAGAGAAGATAGTCTCGTAGACAAAGTCAAAGTATTGTTCGGGGGGGAGAGCAATAAGAGTTTGCGACCTGTAAGTTTAACTTTTTCGCCGGTACTGTTTTTGAAAACAAAGGTTAGTTTTACTGTTAGCTCAGATTACCCCTAATAAAAAACCAAAAGAATGAAATGCGTGCAAAAGCGTCGACACACAAAACGACCTTCAGTGTGTTTTAGCTTGGATTAATTTTTTGTGCTTGCGCGTGGAGAAAAGTCAAGAACTCACCGGAAGAGTGCGCGGACTCTTGAGCGGTACCCGGCAGAGAAAGTTCGATCCTAAGAGATTGCTTGACAAATTCCGGCCAACTATTTTCTCTTTACCTGTGTTGGGTGACTTATAATTTATTTTTCTCTTTTAGATGTATCTTCTTCTCAGATTGTTGCTTCAGTGTTTGACGTGAATAATTCTTGTTTACGCCGGCATTTGGGTGGCAGTAGCATGAATACAAAAGTAACGCGAAAAGAATAGTGCTGTACATGACAATTTGCTCATTGTGTGTGCGATACTAGTTCTCATATCCGCGAACCAGATGTTTATTCGTGTTTTCGCACTCATAGTTGATAGTTGAGTGGAGAAAAATTTAGGGACTACAAGAAAAGAGACGTGTGCAATTTAGCATTTGTTATATTAGCGGGCGAGTATATAATTTCCAGATTTCATGTATGAGTTGCGTCTGCTGTTATTAGGATTTTTTTAGATGCGATGCGGAAAGTGAGAAATGGTGAGCAAATCCTCTGAAATGCTTTGACAATGTGCTGAGTTGTTCTGTTAAATTGGCGAAGAGGATAGGGTTAGAATAGTCATGGCAAAAGTACTGCTCATGTCGGTCCTCACGGGTGTTATTACAATCTGTTAGCAGGGGAGGTTGTGTGTGAGACATCAACGAGAAAGTAATATGCTTGATCGCTGTTCGGAGAGTGAATCCTTGTTAGAAGGGAGCCAGAAATTTGTTGTCATGATCAACATCGATGATTGCTTTGTGATCGGGACTTTGGCTGCGGAGGCAACATAGGACCGAGTGTTGCATATGCTTCCTTGCAAAAATTTTGGCGCATTAGAGCTTAAGGTGCGGAGATCCCAACTTTAAAATCAAAGAGAAAAGTTGGCATGCTTCATCATAGAGAGCTGTATGATGCCTGAGAAGAGAAACATCACTTTGAATGTATTGTTGCGAATTGAAGGGACGTTTCGTAGAACAAACAAGTAGTACTTCCGATTTACAGGATGTTTGATAGGTGCAATGGCACGTACAATTAATGGTTCGAGTGAGGCTAGTTTTTCAGATGTCGAACAATATAAATTGTGTCTATAATAGTAGGCAGTGGTGCATCTCGCAATAGAATAGAATGTTTTGTATGAACTCATACATCATTCGGGTACAAAATTGATCTGAATAATAATTGTAGTGTGGTCTATTGGTGTTATGGTAGTGAATCTAGAAAACTTATAATCTTTAATTTAAAATAAGTTGAAACATCAGAGCAAGATGGGTTTTAGCATATTCTGGGAAAATAGAGATGGCTTATTGATTATTTTGTGACGAAATAGAGAAGAGGTCAGAAAGGATCCCTCTTGTTGTGGATTGCAAGTGAGTTAGGGTCTGATTTGCTGTTGTAGTAATGTTCAATTTGGCAGTGAGTGATTGTGAGATTTGAGTGGGAAATTTGAGCTTATAATGCCACCATGGTTATGGTGATTTGTAGATGGCTTAGTGTGTTTGTTGGTAGGTTGATGGTATTTGTGGATTATATAGGTGGGAGGTGATGCAGACTCTTGGATGGATCATATTCAGGGGAGGTGTTGGATATTAGATATTTGAATGGAAAATAGGTAGGGGTCATGATAGGGTGATCTTTTAATTGTGGGGCAGATATTATGGGTGTCTTTGCTCTTGGATTATGCACTTTTGATGGTGGGGGTTGTATGGTAGGAAGGTAGGGATGATGTGATAATTGATATTTATCCACTTATTTGATTAGAAGTGATATTTTGCTAGATGTGCTTGGTTGTAGCGTGTATCGAGAGGAGAGAATAGAGGAGGAAATGGTGAGATAGATGACAGAAATGAAGCTTCTTTGGACAGAGAGAAGGGATATTGAAGAATGGGTTGCAAGGAAGGAGGTTAGATTAAGAGTTAAATAAGAAGCTGAAGAGTGAGGAAGGAATAGTCGTTTTGGTAATAGTGGTTCTTTAATTTATGGCAAGTAGGGGGACGTAATATTAGTTGACACATAAAACAACTAAGGGAAAAAAACAAAGGGCTAAATATGTTTGGGAGCTCAACGAGTTAATGGAGATTGTTTGTGAGTTGTGGTTTTGTGTGAGCTGATTGGCTTCTCGGTTGAGGGCTCGGGTACATAATAGATGCTGGAGGGTTGATAGGTCATTAGTGAATTATGTGTTCTGACTTTAAGGGAATCAAATATAGGAGACTCGAAAATGTTGTATAAAATTAGATTATTGGGTGGGTCGGTTTTCTCTTTGGATATTGTGTTTTATGTTTAAAGTGTGATTAGTTTGCGGCTTTTTATGGCAGAACGTGTGTTGTATTTCTTCGATTTAGATTATGTGTGAATTGGGGCTAGTTGTTGATCGTGAGAATGATTGTGGTCTTCTGAGATTGTTATTATGTGCATAGGGACTTATTCGTGGATTTATTAGACTAACAGGCTTGTGAATTATTACGAGAGGTGGACCTCAAGCGGTTGGCGACGTTGGAATAATGCTAAAGATTTTATGATCTTTCTGTGATTAATTTATGATTGATATTAGGATATTTTGATTGGAACTTTGGAGGTTGCCATTGGAATTTTGGCAGTTCTGATAGTTGCATTTGAAACATAATTTTGTATTTTTTTTGTGCTATATTATTATATGCTTTATTTTTGCGCAATTATATTCTTCTCTCACTATTTTTTTTTTTGAGCTCACATTCGTATTTTTTGTTTATCTTAATACCAGTTTGGTAAAAGACGGGTTTGGGAGATATGTGGGTCGCCGAATAGAAAAGGTGATAGGCTGAATGATAGTGTTTAATGGCTCAAAGGGGTATGATAAAGGGTTTTGATTTGACTGTGACAAGTGGAATGGGGGAATTTAGTAGTATTATTCTATGATGAAATATGATGAAGTGTGAGCTGTTTAGGAATGACATTAGAAGTGATGTTTTTGCTAGTTACAATTTGATTTCACAATGTATGGGGGTTAAGAAGCAAACTATATTGGATGAACAAGAACTTTTATTAATAAATAGAATTTTAACATAAGGCTATTGAGAATTGATACTACTATGGACATGACGATGGAAAAAGAAATGATATAGTAAAGGGAAGGGACTCCCGATGATCTAAAGCTAGAATCAATTGATATGTGATTGAGAAGTATTCTCTATGCACTATGGTGTAGACCTGGAATGTGGTAGGCCTCGATACTTGAGATGAGTTTGTTGTTAGTTCATGGCTAGAGTGGATAAGTTGTTAAGATAATGAGTCTTGGGACTATATCATATACATAGAGTTAGACGGGGTGCTTCTAAGGTTGTTAGAACCTGAAATGTCTCCCCATGAGGCCCTCTCCCCGTGATGAAATCATCCACGGTCTGCGATCTGTTTCGCTCCAGAAAAGATGCTATTGTGAAACAAAAGTTGGAAAGATAGTGGGTGTACTCGACTATATTGGAGAATATTTAAATACCGAAGGGTAAATATTTGGCCTTTAGAGTAAAAAATCAAGGAGATTTTACTATATAGAATTCAGAGGTGCGCTGGCGATCTCTCATGCTTTTTGTTTTCCATCATGTTTGTCACTATTTTTTGAATCGATTATTTTTAATTATTTTTCTGATTTTTCTAATGATTTTCTTGATTTTGCAATGTTTTAATACATCGCGAATAGCAGAAAATTAGATGTGAGTTGGGATCTAAGAGCTCACCGGGCTTCGAAGTGATGGTGGGGTCAACACAAATCTAGGAATTGTCTAGATAATACTCTTCTGTGTTGGAAATAGTAGAGACGAGTGTCTAGGTGCGTGGATCAAGGGAAATCCGAATAATTCGGTAGGAATCAAAATATTTCGTCCGTATAAAAGTCAATTTAAACGTGATTTGCGCAAATGTTTTAAAAATGCGGGCCAGATACAAAATGGGCTAATTGCGGGCCGAAATATTGTACTCAAACCCGTACTTTTTTGGCGGATTTAAGCTTTTAGTTGATATGGTCTGGTTAACAGAGGTTACGGAATGTGCTATTAAAATGAAATAATTTTTTTTACTGTAATTTGTTGTTGTTTGGTATGAGTTTCGACAAACGCTTCTAGACAACATAAATGATGGCTTCATGCAAAAGCTTGCAAACGTCGGAAGTGAGTGAAAATGAGAAAAGCGAAAGGTTGGTAAGGCAATCGAGGAGGCAAAGAATTCTAAGAACGGCAAGGGCGGGGAAGACATCAACTCCTAAGGTGGCCGGTGCGATACGTTACATCAAACACGAGCTAGGAAATAATGAACTACAAAAAACCAACTTAGCAGGGAGACTTTCTTGCAATCCTACCGAGATTAATCCCAGACAAGGTAGTGTGCGTTTTCTCCACCACGGTGCTAATTTAGGGCGGTTTTCCGAGCCTAATAAGCTGCACGGCTCTAAAGGCCGATGTCAATATGCTCACCTACTTGTACTGGCACTAGGTTGCCGAGGGGTACGCTTGGGTGGTTGTTGTTTGGTAAAACCTGAAGCAACTAGTAACTCAAAATCTTCCTAATACGGTAATGGGTAAACTTTCACATTGGACTCATTATGGTACAAAATTAAATTTCAATCCTTTTTTGACTCAATTATTCAAGAACCAATCATTTTAATAAGACTCATTGATAGTAATTCGTGCCTCTTTACTCTGTGCTCTACACAACTTGTCGAGGTTTCATTATAAATAACAATTGGTACTATAAAGAGTAGCCACTAAGGTTATAATATTAGTCATCTTCCAATATTTCGATTGTAGGAACATGTGGGATATATGTCCATATATATATTCAGAACAATGTCCAGGTGTGTTTATTTTCCACTAAGGACACTTTTTTTTGGTATTGATGATATGATCATAAGTCGATAAATAATAGTGTAGCTTAAAACTATTGAAAAAACAGTTAATAAAAGTTATTTCAATTTGTTGTTTTAAATAATTTTGAAAACTGACAACAACAAGGTAAAACAAACGTGTAAACTAGAAAGCAAAAAACCATGTCGAATTATGGACATTGATGTATACGTTTGTAGGTGTTATGTTGAAGCTGGGTCACTGGAAGGCTTCGGAAACTGAGTGGCTGGATCGAAAAAAATTCTAATGATCGGCAATGGAAGTTTGTCATGGGACATGTGACCGGAGCAATGGCATCTGCTAGAATTGAGGAATTTGCACCTGATGATTTGCTTTGGTTGTGCTAATTTGAAATAACATGAACTTCCCACAAAATAATCACATATAATGAATATAACAGCCAATTCATATTTAATCATTTCCGACCTCTTTTCTATATATATGACCAGGGTCGCATTTTCAGATGGATAAGTCAATGTGTATATAACCTTTTTTTTTTTTTTGTAAATAAGCTCATTTTAAGTTGAATATTCAGAAAAATTTGAACGATTTGAAGTGTTGTTATAAATACCATCTCTAGATTACAAGTAATACAACAAGTTGTACCGTGTAATGATCATTCTGGAAAAATCTGTTAATTAAACCGAAAAGAGTTAAAATATTATGGGAAATTTTTGTGAATAACCCCACACTTTATAGCTTTTTTTTTCGAATTACCACCAATTCATTTGAAATTAAAAAAACCGCGACCTTTGTCCAATGTTAATGATATTATCCATCTTCACTTATCTTCGTTTAATTCTTAACCGAGCTCGGTTGGAATTTGCCATGTTACCCCCTCAGTAACCCCCCCCCCCCCCAAGTCAATTGTGTTGAACTCAGTCATTCATCACTTTTTTCATTTCTCTCACTTCTCTCTCACTCGTCATCTTTCTTTCTCTCTTTTGCAAGCTTTGTCATGGTTGTTGTGTCAATTCTCTCATTGACTTCAATTACTGCGAAAGTAATTTTTCATGAATTCAGTGATTGAACTTTGTATTTGGAAAACATGATGAATACAATGTTTCAAGTTTGTTTATTTTGAAGCAAAAAAGTCAATTTTATTCAATGAAATTATTTAACCCATACAACTTACAACTTAAGTTAAACATTAAAAGTAAAATTTAAGACAGCTGACAGTGTTTACAGCTCCAAATACATACTTGCTAAAAACAACGATCCTACATTAAGCAACAAATTAGCCAACAAAACATAAAAACATTACAACTGCCAACAAACATTACAGGAAAACAATTTCTTTGAACTTGAGCTTCATGTGTTCTCTCTGCTGACCCATTTTACATTGACGACATTATAACAACCACTGAGCTTCACAAAGCCACCAATTCATCGTTTCATCAGTTTATCCAACATCATCTTGACAATCACGATCGATTTGCCCACTTCTTTGATTGCTGTTGCCAGCACCATCCATCGACCATCCCTCACGTTTGGGTGAGAAAATTGCATGAGTAACTTCTAATCCCGATTTAACTTGTCACAAGACGAGAAACTCGAGAGAATACCACAATCACGACTTAACTAACAAACCGATCTTCCCTTCAATTGAAGCCTCTATTCTTTACTTATTTTTATTACGGAACTCATAATTTGCCACTCAAATTTTGAGGGATTTGAAAAGGAGGCGTTAAAATTTATCAGAAACGTATGAATTGCAAATTTAATTACTGTTTCACTCAATCAGTGCTCTTATATGGTTATGTTAACTTAATTTAATTGGGTTATTTCTTTTCTATTACAAATTTGGAACAAGAATTATTATAAATTGAGCGGTTATTTCAACTCATTGGATGCATAGTGCGCTTGGTTTATGATATAAGTTTGTGATTAGGTGAGCTGCCTTGAATCTTCAATTCTGGTGGTTGTTTGTTGGCTGAATTTTGGATATTGCAATTGATGTGATTGAAAGGATGGAAAAACG
>SNQN01000269.1:16218-38583 GCA_008642245.1 Bassia scoparia
GGTTAAGGTTGGCGCACTTTTCAATGCATTTTCATGCGTCACAAAGTATTATCACCTTTTACTTTTTAAACATTGTCAACTGCACATAAAACAATAATAAAGAGAACTATTAAAGAACCTACTAATTACAGTACATATATAAAATGAAAGCTACTATATATACTGCTACGCAATGTTGTAGTGTAACATTGAAAATATTTAATTCAACACAACACCGTTAAAAATCTATACATGAAGTTTAATCACCATAGCGCAAATGTGCTAATCCCTACTTTAAAAAGAAAAAAAAAATCTCTTTTTTTTAATCTATCTTCATCTTGTAGCTCCATTAGCCAACTCATAACTGCAATCGATTGACAACAAACATAAGCATATAACTTGAAAGAGTATTATTACACTAAATTATGCATAGTATATCCATTCTAGAAAAAAGTTTAAGCTGCCACATTATTTAGTTTTCAACATGAAAAGAAAGATAATTACTACTGTTGGTTAATTAAACCGACGACAAAAAGTGATATAAGTTAGGCATAAGCCAGCAAGTAACAAGAAGCAACTAAACTACTAACGAAGATACACCACATTAAAACAGAACCACCCATTGCCAAAAGTACCACAACAACCAACCGAACTAAACAAGAAACCAAAAATGCCAGACAGAAGCTAAACAACAGATAAGATAACACACAGGGCCTAAGTAGATACTAGGACCACACAGTTAAGGGATAACAACCACTTATTAAGCATCTAAGGTGCGACAAAGTGTCTTTGGCAAATAAGTTAAAATTCTACAATCTCGCAAAACATTGTAAGGATGGTGATAAAGCTTCAAACACGTGCAGCCCCCATCATTATAAATACCCAAAGTTCACTATAACCCACATCAATAGGCCAATACACTGTATAGACGGGAAGCTATACCAGATAGCAAAACGCCGGGGCCACTGGAAGACACAAATGCATATTGTAACTATTCAGGGCATCCCCCAAAACGACAAAATTTAGTCTTCACAAATTCGCCACACTTCAACAGAATACACCTTAACAGGAATGTCATTGTGAAGACATGCAAAGCCCAACCTGAACTACTTTGAAACAAAACATAATTACGACAGATAATTGACACCCAAAAACAGCATCTAAAGAATAACTTTAACCACACAAACCTTTAAAAAATGGCAGCCATTAAGCAGTATTAATACCAATTGAAGGACATTCATTTAACAACTTTTAGTTAAAAAGTAGTACCTTTGAATTTGTCTTCACAATCAACACCATAAGCCATGATGCAACAGCCATTCCATATTTCTGTAATTGGATATTCATAACTTAATATTCTATTCACCGCCTAGTTGATGAGCCTTATGACGTGCAAGTGAAGTACCGAATCATGCGTAATTAAGAAAACAGTAGTAGAAGACACAATCTCAATTTTCTTCTCTTAAAAATTTCATTTTAACATTTAATCAAAAGATAAATAAATTTATGTAAAACTATAAAACAGTATACGAAGTATAATGACTCCTCAGGAAAAAAAGTGTGCCCCAACGACTAAAGAAACAAAATTTTAACCTCTATGAGTGGGTGCCTAGGATTGTGTCAAATGTAACCGAGTCGGCCATGGAACTATGAATTTAAAAAAAAAGCTCCAAAGAAACATCTAAGCAAAAAAAAAAAAACTTGGAACAAAGCCTTGTGGGTGCGAACAATTAGAGAAGAGAAGAGGAGTGAAGCTCGTCTAGAGGGTGCCACCATTTACGACGAAATACAGCACCAGGGCCTGACTTAGCTACTATTATGCAATGGCAGACTAGGGCCGACTTGGGCTCTGTGCCAGTGCGATAGCAGAAGGCTAGGCAATGCTGCAGGGTATAACTCACTGCCCTTACTAGACTCAGCACGCCGAAGAGAGGATGGTCAGAGGCCCCAAGGGCAGTAATGGTGAGCTGGCAATCTGGAAGGCAAGCAGCAACCACGAGCACTGCAGGCCCCACAGCAGGGTTGGGCAATTATGCGGCAGGACGGCACTGAAGTGTGCCCAATGGAGCGATCCTACCTCATGTCAAGCAAAAACAGGCTGCTGCCTTGAAGACCGCTTAGGCGCGCTGCAGCACCAAGTTCTCGAGGTTCGTTGACCTCGGTGCTCAGTGCAGGTTAGTCAGTAGCGAGTCAACGGCCGGCGGCGGTTGTTGATTGGTCAATGTGTTCGAAACAGCAGCAACAACAGATAGGAGAACAGTCAGAACAACGACGACAAGATTAGAACACAATCTTAACATCGAGTCTAAATATCACCTTACATAGTTTTTGCTACTCAACCAAAAGAGGATGTATTGATGGCTTTTCGCGCGATCAAACTTCTTGGAAACAATCCTTAAAAATTGTACTTCTCTTTCAGTTATAACACATAGATGAAAGCTTTATAAAGACACTATCACTAAAGAATGATACACAATTAGAAATAATTGAAAGTTAATGTAAACCGCATATTTTAGAGAACATATAGGTCGAGAAATAGAAATTTCGCAAATTATCATACAAAATTCAGCAATCGATCTTAGAAATCGCGAAATTATCATTACAAAATTCTAAATCTTGAAACACGACAATCGGAACTTAGTTGAACCCCCAGAAAGCCGAGCTCTAACCAACTAAACGCTTAAACTTCGCAACAATTCGAACCAAAGGTTACACAACATTCGATCTTATGTCTAAGCGAATATACCAGAAAATCTCGGACCAATATCACAAACGCAAACACAAAAATGCAAACTAAATTTTCAACCCAAAACCCCTAAAATTGAATAAATTTGAACCCTAACATGCACCTAAAATTGAGTTACATTCGAACCCCTAACCCAAAACCAAATCCAAACATAAATTGAATTCTAACACAGCTCCCAAAATTGATATAAAATTCGAAAAAAAATAAGAAAATACCTGAGAAGATTAATACAATGATTGGGCTAAATTCAGCGACTTAGTTTATTGATTTATTTGTTAGGAGAGATTATAATCTAATATGTTTTTTGGTGAGGAGTTAGCAACGAGATTGGTTTCGATTAGCGCTATGTGTTTTAGCAAAGGAATAGGAAATGGGGCTTGAGTTTTAGCCTTTTAGGAAAAGAGCTTTTAACATTTTTTTTTCCTTTCTTGTAGTTTAAAATTGAAGCGCTTTTTAATTTGGCCTGCAATTGCTGTGAGCCTAATATCATTACAGGTGACCTGTCTCTCTAGTCGCACTTATTTTCCCTGCGCGGTTACTGTGCATGCATAAACCCGAACCAGGCCCTGTGCTGAGCCAAGGGCAGCCCCTTCTCGCCGTTCTCTTAGAGCTGAACTGTGTTATCTCTCTCTCTAATTCTTTCTTAGCCGTTGAGAGTCAGAGAGAGAGGAAGAGTCGTTGTGAATTGAAGGGGATTAAATAGAAAAAAGGGTGGGGCCCACCCTTATAGGCACTCTGTTAAGAATTAACGGAGATAAGTGAAATGGGGGTAATATCATTAACGTTGGACAAAGTGTGGGGGTTATTTTTAATTTCAAATGAAATTGGGGGTAATTCAAAAAAAGGCTATAAAGTGTGGGGGTTATTCGCAAAATTTTCAAATATTATATGCTTATTTGATGTATGTACATTCAAATGAGGATTATTTTTTGGTACCAATCTACGCAGATACCACTATTGGTGTAATGTATAAGCCACCCAAGATCCTTTAATTTATAACAAGGAAATTGAAAGAACTTTGCTCGTCTTTATCACATCCTTTGATTTGAGAAATTTCCAATCAAATAAACTTTCTAAAAGAATAGGATTGAATTCCTGCATGCACAATGTACGAATTAAGAATTTACCCTATACTGCTATATGCTTTAAAAATCAAATGTGCATTTTTGGTTGAATTTGACATATGATATGGAATAGATATCACTTGTTTATACTAAAGTAATGATATGTATGGGATCGATTGTAAAGTTGAATCGATCAATGAACAAATTAAAGTTGTTTTGAGRTGTACTGGATCAAATTGATATTGACTGAACTAATTAAACTATACTAGTAATAATAAATAAACTGTAAATGAAATACAAATTTAAGGGAACGAAACTCTGYATTTATTAGACTTAAGTTTTTTTAGTTCATTTCATTTAAGCTCAATCCATCTCAGTTAAATTCAATCCAATAAAAAGAACAAAATTCGATTCGATTCTTCTTTCACTTGTACATCATTGATAGAGTACAACGTGAAAATAGTAGTTCCCAAAGAACGGGCAATTAGCACAATTCCAAACGAATGATGGAAAATCTTTTTTTAAATGGTAGAAGAATTTTTTTTAATAATTATTGCAACTTTTGCTTCTATTGATTGTAACAAGCTAGGAAGTATGATGTTGAATTTGACAAAACGTTCTTATTCATCTCTTTTTTTTAATACAACATCAAAAAGATGTTAAAAGCATTTCCATTAACAACAGAAATAATTCGCGAGTGAAAATTCAACGTTAAAAGTGAAAACTACATTATTATTATTCCATCGAAGAATTACAAACAAAGAGTATTACTCATTGGATAATCAGATCAAATAATAACGTGATTCAGTGTAGTTTACGTGTTTTCAATTGTTAATCACAACACTTTTTAAACTTTGTCGTAACTTAGGACATATTTTTAAGAAAAGGAGAATATAATTTAAAGAGAAGAAATTAAAAAGAGGGGTTCATGATGAGAGAAGAGATAAAACAAGAACTACAATTTGATATTTTTATACATTAAAAATAGTGTTGTCATAAATAGGATACACTCATAACATGTGAATAATAGAGTAGAATAAAAGATTTATCAGAAAACTACAACAATAAATTTATTTGGCACATATTTAGAGGATAAGATTAATAATATATATTTTTTTTTTCTTTTTCAGCTAAAATTGGTTGTACGGCAACCATTTGACAGCGACTAGAGGCACTAGATAAAAGGATTACACACAAGGGGTCCAGGTAGATAAAGAATTAATACACTAACATTATGCATGCCATGGAAAATTTGCTTAATATTTTATCTCCCTCCTATCATATGAACTGCAACGATTTGACAAAAGTAGAGAAAAAAATGTCTATCGTTACAATTAAACGATATGGTGGGAGTGCATCCCTCTGTTTACTTTACCTGCGCTTTGTTTTTTTTTGAATATAAGTGAAGTAAAAAGTTTCAAAATGAAATCTTTCATTTTAGAAGAATAAACAAATGTCATATGGAAATTTTGATTATGATTTATTTAAATGTGCCAGTTTTTTAATATGTACATTTTTTTTTTATAACAGCCATTAATTGGAACAAAGAAATTTTTTTAATTTTGAGGATTAAAACTCTATGATGGATGTTTGTAAATAGATACAGAGTATAATATTATAAGATTTCTAAAGCTCACAACTTCTCATATTGACAAACGTTGCATAAGTACGCGTAGTCCTTTAGAATATTTTAAATTAAGACAATTATGCTCCTTTTTTTTCACTATAACCCCAAACAAATACCATTTGCTTTTTCCAAAATTCACCATTTTCCCTCATCTCTTCTCAAGTTTACTCTTCATGTTATTAGATTCTAAAATTGTAATAGAATGAGCCTTAGATAAATTCGATGATATTTCAAAGTGGGTTAATTTTTGGGAAATTTCTAACAATCCTGGAGATTTTTTAATAAAATAATCCAGTGGCTTTTTTATATGCACTCCGTAATTAAGTTGCAAACTTTAAGGTTATTAAAAAGCATTACTTTGACCTCAAAAATTCACTTAATTCGAGAAGTGCCATATAAAAATGCCACCGGATTGTTTTGTTTAAAACAATCTCCGGATTGTTAGAAATTCGCCCATTTTTTTTTTTGGTGGGTGATTGATGGTGATGGTGAACAGTGTGATGCTGCCCGATTGCTTTTGTGTATATATTTTCAACTCGATTCTTGACTGACTGATATGGAACGGTGAAGATGAGAATTGATGATGATCGAATGACGATAACGGTTTTTTTCCCTTGATCTTGATGAAGATGAATTGATTAATTACTTGTTGTAATTGTAGAAGAGTTACCTTTTTTGTTGGGAACAAGACATTGATCCCTGAACATTATATAGTAGACTTAATTCATAATATTCTTAAAAAAGTACTCCAATATTACAAATTACATTAAGTTAATATATATGTAAATTATAATATAATAAACAAATAAATGCTGGAATTTTTTAATTAGAGGCATGCTTTATTTTAGTAAGGGTAATTATGTCATTTATACTATTAGCTTATTCAAATTATCCAAAAGTTACCAAATACATTTATATAGACAACAGTCAAATCTGCAGTCAAATCATTAAATAAAAAAAATCTTTAAACTCTAAACTCTATTGTAGTAACTAAGGCAAAGTTAATATATTCGTATAATGATATCAACATTTAAACGATTGCATTGAAAACCGTGTAAAAATAAACGTAAGAATAAAGTGGTGAAACGAAGGAGTACTGCAAAAGTTACAAGACTAAACTTTGCGAGTTAAGACACTTGGTAACTGCCCTCTGTAGCGGTGCATCAAAGCTATTCTTTTTTTTAAAGTAGTAGACGACGGGAAAGGTCTAGGACGTCCTTCTCTCAGACTGCGTCCTAGACTGTCAAAGTCAAAAATATGAAAATTTTCTATCTATAAATCGGATCAATATCTTTCTGTATTCCAAATGGCGAGAGAGGCCAGATAATCTGCACATTGGTTGCACTTCGCGGAGATATGGACATTCGAAAGAGTCGAAAGGTCTAAAATTTCGAATATCCTCAATAATGAGTTTGGATCACCCACGGGTAGGAGAACCCTGTAGATGTAATGACGTCAGTTTTCACCTCTCAATACAATGTGTCGTAGCCCAACGTTTGCTATGGAAAGAAACCTATACGAAGGCATAGCCTCAGCCACTTCTTTTGTTATACTCCTCCGATCATTTAATTCTGTGTCATTGTTTACTTTAACGTATAACCCAATGCACAATTTATATGTCAAATATCTTTCATTATATTAGTAAAATATAAAAATGGATTTCAATAAACTACTCATTAAGATTATTCTAACAAGATCTCATTTGACTATACTCAATCTTATATATTAATGAGAATTTAAAAGATTCTCACTTACTAATGAATAGTTCCGATGAAAGAGTAGTATTATTATATGCATTAGTGTGTTACTCTCATTTTATTCTTTTGTTATTTTTTTCACGTTTTAACATAAAAGTTCTCTGATTAAAAAAATATAAAAATAATCAGAATCATATTATTTACGAAGTGTTATTCTTATTCTTTTGTTTTTTGGAAGTTGCTTTTTTAAGTCTCACCAACTTCACCACAAATTAGGGTTCACCAATCAACATGAATGCAGCGCAGCCACCTCTATAAATACGCACGATTGCCACCAAAGTTCTTCATTCACTCAATGCATACTACTCAACATTCTCATTACTAAGCTAGCTAGTAATTTTAAAGGTATTGTGTACATTTCTTAGTTTAATTTAATTTAATTTAATATTTAATTTTTTTCCGTTGTTATTGATTTATTCATCTATTCACCTGCTCTTTTTTATTTAATTGCGTCAAAATTGGGCAAAACTAAATATATTAAATTAATTAAACGAAATCTATATACCGAGACGTGTCCAAATTAAAATTGTATTGTTTAAATTTAATTTCAACTTTTTATGATTGTTCAATACAACTTTGAGTGAAATGGACGGGATGTAGGATGAGTAGCTTACTTTGATGTATGATTATCTGTTGTGAATTCTTAACTAAAAATATATAATTGACTATAAGCTTATAATAATTGAGTCTGGAAATAATATTTGTATCTTTTAATTCTAATAATAATTGGCTATGATTTCTGTATTATAGGCAATTGTGAAAATGGCCTCAGCACAACAAGCTCAAGATTTATCCAATTCAAGGAGAAGAAGAAAGCAATAGTGAACGAGCTGGTGAAGCAGGCAAAGGCCTCAGCGGAAAAGAATAGCAATGCAGCAGAGGAGCAGGTTGCTACGGTGGCGGTGTGCTGCGCAATTCCCCAGGAGAGGTCTTAAGCTTCAAAGTACCTCTACGGGACAGGACAGTTTCTTGTTCAAGCCTCCTGACACTCTTGGAGAGGGTGATTTGTGCACCAAGCACCGCTCACCAAATTCCCATCGAGCGGCGTCGGTCCCGTGATCAGTCAGCTTGGCAGAAGGCCGCTGTCGTATATGGCACCACCGACGAGCTTACCCCACCTTGGATACCTCTTGGCTTGGTACAAGGCTAGGGATTCTCCTGACCACAAGGTAATAATAATTGTTTACCGAACCATTTCAACCAAAAATTTATAACTTATGGTTGATGCTAAGAATATAATATTACACTCTAATCACTCCTCTCACATGAAAGGCCATTTTGACTTGAAATGTGGACGCAGTTCAGACCATCCATACCTGACACGAATTAATTCCATTTAGAAGGAAGAGAGAATGAGATTTGACTGTGACTCTGTTTCACGCTGGCTCTGATAACAGATTAACCAAACATTTATGCGTATAATTAATTAATTAATCGATAAATGATGTTTTTTTCATATTTATTAAATAACGATTAATGATTTTGTTAATAACTCATCGTTTCGTAATTATACAAATTTGTAGGTGTATGTGCAAGCGGGCGACCTGAGCGAGCTGAGAACATGAAGTGGGCTGATATTGAAAAGAAATTGGATGCATCAAAGGATAAAAGTGAGTCTATACATAAAGACTGGTGCATTTGCAATTGCTGAGACAAATATTATGCTGGCAACAATTGCTTCGCTTGGTGCTGACTTTGACTTTTTCCTCCCACAACCTCAGTAAAATGATCGAGCTTCACAGTCCAATTAGGGGTATATTATTATAGCCTTATTATTATGTAAAAAAATTATCCCTAATTGGTTAATTGTACTTTAATTCGAACGATATGATGAATTATACATCTATCTATGCTTGGCTTAATTACGAGTACATCGAATGTTCTCGATCCTTTCTTTTTCTTGAATATTATACTCAATCTTTGTTCGCAAATGAGTCACAACGACAATAAAATAACAGATTTGAAGAGAGGTCGACGGTGGCTCTGGTGTGGTGGGGGAATAAATAAAGATTTTAGTATGAGTACTTTATAGACAACACTGAATATAACAAAAAAAGTATTATGAAATACAAATTTATGACAATAGTGTATGTTAAAATAATTGTCTCATATGTTATTGATGTTTGAAGAAATAATTTTTTAAAATAATTAAGAATGTATTGTGTATTTATAAGACTAGATATAAAATAAAGTTAAACTTCAATTTATATAATCACCTTAATTGTTTATATAATGATTTTTATATTAGGATTGATGTAAAAACAATTGGTGTATATCACATGTTATCTAGACTTTGTGTTCAGGAGGATATGATTAGAACACACCTCAAATTATTGAGGAACTCGTTATATATATATATATATTATATATATATATATATATATATATATATTATATATATATATATATATATATACGTATCTATATATATCGACGCTCTTGTATTGATATGGATACCGATGAAGTCTTGATCGTCATTTTACATCATGTTGATATATACTAAAAAACATTAGGAAATATTGTCAAAACAATCTTTAATTTTTTTTAAAAGTTTTTTTTTCAAAATTGAAACTTTAAACAATTTTTTTTTGGTCAAAAGAAACCCAAGCCAAATTTTGGTTAGCTAGTAACGATTATGTTACGTTTTTGGTTGCGTTAAAAAATAATCTCGCTTTAGGGTTTCATTTACTCCATCCGTAACAATTTATTTGTTTTTTGTTTTCACTGCAATTTTTTAAAAGGTGGTTTCGCATAAACATGTTATAAAATATAATGTTTGTTTTTTCAAATTTTCTTTAAAATTATAGAAATCCTATTTTAAAAAATTTCCACAAATCAATTCAGTAGTTGTATCAAAAACCACTAGTGTTATTAAACAATTCAACCCCTTGAGCTTTTGATAAATGTACAAGTTGAAATTTAACAATTAATATACCTAGTAAATAATTAAATTAAATGTTGTGATATGATGTAATAGCTTTTGGGAAATTTGAAGGTGATAAATTAAAGTATCATACAAAAAGTCATTTAAAAAAACATAATACATCAATAGTTTTTGAGGAAAAAAAATTATTGCATGAGAAAAGGGTTGGATGGTTGCATATTTATTTTAGTATTTCGTTATAGATTATACAGAGTACCTATTATATTGGATTTGCAAGCTATGTATATAGATCACTCTAGTGTGCTAATAAAATTTCTTTAACTATAACCTCCTTTTAACGATCTTGATAGACCTCACTCATCAACTTAAGCTAATAAGTGTTTTCGATCAAATGTTCAGTAGTGCTGTAGATGTCAATCGTTCATAAACTTTTATTCGGCGAAGGCAAGAACATAGGTTCTTTGATAAATAATGAACATTTTGCCAACTTTTTTTTAAAAAAAAGTATCATCAAAGCTAAGTATTTCTCTAATTCTCATATCCAATTTGCTATTGGAACGTGAAAAAATAAGGAGAACATGTAAGAAAAAAAAGATGACTTTACGACGGTCATTTAAAAATGTCCATAAGTACGGATCAATGTGAACCATTAGTTTTAATTTATTTAAAATTTTATTTTTTAACAATATATTAAATAAATTACCTTAAATATGACAATATTTTATTTTGATTTGTGTTTGCCTAATATTAAATTTTCAAATAGGGAAATATTCATTTATGATTCTATAGTTGCTTTGTAATAAATTAATTTTATTCCTTAATTTCTTAAAAATTAATAATTAAATTTTTTTTAACAAATACAATCAATTAGGTATTATTGAACAATGTTTAGGCGAAGTCGTCATTAATGGTGGTAACTCTTTTCTTTTTTTCTTTGTTTTTTGGTTTGGGGTGAATCACAGACGTAATTTGTTGCGTCCTTTATGTTGATAGTAATAGAGATTCAAGAAGATTTAATCAATGGTGCGGTTGCTTTTACCATAATATATATCTACAACATCTGGGGTGAAGATTTTACTGAAAGATGCATCGACATCGAAATTTTATCATGTTTTCATGATTGTTTCCACTTTTGTGTAGTTGAGCGTGATTAGAATCCAGTTTAGGTATTGTGATTGTAGTTTCTATTTCCGTTTTTTAAAGTCTTTTTGAGTTCTTTATTTTCTATTGCTAATGTAGATGTCGAGATGACTATTATTATTTGAATAAAATCATCTTTTCCCGTCAAAAAAATAACAGAGATTCATCATCAATTTGTTAAAAACTCAGTATGACCATGTTAAATAGTTAAAAACCAATTCATGAAGAACTTGCAGCACACAAGACAAATTGAGTCAAGTAATTGGTTAGTGCTATGTTGTTATTTATATTAATTAATTTTGTTTGACTGAGCTATTTATAATTTTTTTGAGGGAAATATATTAATTGATTACAGTATAGTAAATTAATTTTGGGAAATTTCATCCTGTACCATCGAATTTTCGCCGAGTTCATTTGATACCATTAAAATTTTTAAAATCCAAGTTATACCACTAAAATTAGGGACTAATTAAAGCTGTAACATTGACTCAATTTTGCCATTAGTTGTGTGTTAGGGGGGAGTTAACTGGTGTTTTAGGAAGATTAGAATTGTAATTTCATAATTGAATTAAAAACCCATCTAATTCCCTGACTCACTTTTCGTTCACTTTGATCGTATTTGGTTCCTGTTTTGCAACTTCATCTTGCAAARTGAATGCAATTGCGAACGTATAGTACATGTCAGGTTAGTTGTAGCAGGAAATGCAATTGAAAAACATGAAAAATCCTTGCTTTTGTGCTTCTTCCAACTTGTTATAATGTGGTTGTGCAATTGAATTTCTACTCCTTTCCATCGAAAGCGTTCATTTCAATTGTTCTGTAAATTTCAATTGTTCTACTTCTAAATGAATTTTTATCTAATAAATTGTTCCTGTAAATTTCAACAGTTCTACTTCCAAATGAATTTTGATCTAATAAATGCCCGTCAAAGAACAATTACAAACACTACACACGTGCAGAACAAGGAATAGCAACTTTAGAATGAACAACAACGAAGAACAACAATTTTAGACTGAAATTGCAGAATTAATTTGCAGAAAAAATATCTACTTTATTCCATAATTAGCAAAGTACATACAACTCAACTCAATCGATTATAGTAATGAACATCACCAGTCAAAGATCAATTGTAAACGAAGAAGAACAATACAATGAACAGCAACTCCAGCCTCACGCAAAATATCAAACTCACAACCCAGAAATTCGAATCTCCATATACTTAATTGGAGAACAATTGGAGCAAGCGACAACTCTACAAAAATTCTCCAAACAAAATCAAGGTCCATCGCGACAATTATGTGAAGATGAATTATTGGAACTTCCACCAGCCGTCAGAAAAACCTTGAGAGAGAAGAAGAAAAACCAGGAATTGGAATGCCGAGGAAGACGACGTAAGATAAAGAATTAGAACTAAGAATTAGAATTTAGGTTAAGAGTAAACACACAACTAACGGCAGAAATAAGTCAGTGTTACAACTTTAATTAGTTCCTAATTTTAATGGTATAACATGGATTTTCAAAATTTTAATGGTATCAAATGYACTCGGCGAAAACTCGATGGTACAACATGGAATTTCCCATTAATTTTTTTGAATTATCTGTAATAAAAAAAATTAAAATAACAAAATTTATATATTTACAACTAAAAGTTAAAATGGAAGAAGTTAAAATTATATTTGTAATTATATATGGGACGACATTCGTATTCGAAAATTAACACTACGCAAATTCAAATCAAAACCATAATTATATATTGTCATAATTAAGGAGATTTATTTAATGCTATCTTGGTAAAAAAAGAAAAGGTTAAAATAAATTAGAATTAGTGGCTCACATTCATTCGTAGTGGTTGAAATTTTTTGGATGACCATTATAAACTTTTTTAAATAGTTATCCATATGAATCAATACTTGTATAGTGATTGTATGTCTTGACAATTTCTTTTCTTTTTTTTACTACCTTTTAAATTAAATATGCTTTTTCATTCAATCAAATTTAATGAGAATCTTTACAAAGTCATGAAAAACTTATGTAGTAGCCTATGAGAAGCCCTAAAAAAAAGACAAATTTGTACATACAACTATACAAGTGATACAACGAACATATATATGTTCTTGATAAGGCATCTTATCCCCAATAGAGAACAGATTGTACTACATTATTATTAACAAAATAAAATACCTAATATTCTATTCTTTTCAAAGTTTTTATTTTGTGTCTGTTTTTTTCACCTAATTTTTACTTTTTTTAGCAAAAAAAAGATTGAATTAGTTCAAATAAGTCTTGATAATTTCAAATAAGTTCATACTAATCAAAATTAAGAATCTTTGTCTCGCAAAATAGGTTAAAAATAAATTCATTCAGATAATTAATTAAAATAAGAAAAAAGGAACGAACAATCGACCTTTATGCCTCATTTTAATTTCCAAGTCGAATCTCTTTTCTTTTTTTTTTTTGGCAATGCCCCATACAAATACACGCAATAGGTTTAATACAATTATTCTTCGGATAATTTGTAAATACCCACCACTCAGATCACCTAAATTTGATTTTATCACTCCTTTTTTGCTTTATTTGAAATAACTACATCTAAATGTAAAAAACATTATAATTCAACACCCGACCCTTTAGCATAAATTCAACCATATTTTCAAGTGTTTATAATATAATTTTTGAAGGTTATCATTCCTTCTTTAGTGTATTTTCTTCACCTTTTGTTCTAAATGAATTGAAAATTTGCTAAAGGTGGTGATTTTTAATGGATTTCACTTTTAGAGGTGGTTATTTCAAATAAAGGAAGAAAGGGGCGGTAAAAATCAATTGTAGGCCAGGTGATTTGAGGGGTGATATTTTACAATCTTTCCTTTTTTTTATTCTTTTTTTATTTGTATGTTACTATGTTACTAATATGCTTTTGAAATTAAATTGTCACCACAAATTTAAGCATCCTATGCATTCATGATTCATGCATGCATCTAGTACTTACCTCATTTATCGAATCCTCTCACTCTATAAATACCCACAAGTTCCACTTACCGAAGTTATTCACTCACTTCAAGTAAGTCGTTAATCATTATATCATAATTATATAACTTAATTAGCTAGCATTAAGGTACGTACAATGTTTTCTATTCTTTAATTGTTATATATTTATACATTAATCCTGTTTAATTAATTTACTGAATAAATCTTGTTACACTTACTAATAATGCGAATACATATAATGTAATAATTAGCACGCAAGATTCGAACATGCATCAGTGCAACAAGCTCAAAGTCGCCATCTCAACGACAAGATAAAAAAGCAATAATCCATGAGATGGTGAAGGAGGCCAAGGCCTTGGCCGAAAACAACCGGATGCCGGGAGGAGGCAGCTTTGCCATGGTGGCAGTGCCATGAAAATTCCAGAAGGGAGCTTAAGCTTGCAAAACAATTAATGCAGCAGGAACCTTCTTAGTCGAGCCTTCTGAATTCTTCTAGAGACGATGGTGTTCATGTGTGCACAGGGCTTCGCCTATCGTCCCAATTATCGTCCATGGTGTTCCGGTGAAGAATACTGACTCCAAGGCCGCCGTCATATATGGTGCCAACGACGCCGCTTCGCCTAAGCTTGGCTATCTCTTGGCTTGGTACAAGGCTCAGAATAATTCTAACGGCAAGGTATTATACGATACATATACGTAAAATATAGTCTAGTTTAATTAATTTTGATTTTTGGTTCCGTCTCAACTTCATTGCACCATTTCTCTCATCATCCTTTCAACATGAATTTGTGTGTGCAAATAAGCTACAAGGACCCGTATGTAGTTTTTTTTTTTTTTACAATAGAGGAGCGAGGGAGAATAAAAAATATCAAAGGTGGAGTTGGATCCAATGCTCCAATTCCCTCCCTCATATTTTTCACGTGCTTAATAATTCCTCCATACTATAATAATGATCTTTATTTTTAGAGTCAAATCAAAGGATTTGAGTTGTTTAATTCTGTAAAAGKGAATTATTAAACAAAGTGGTAGMGCTACCTAAATTTTTAGGTAATAAATGGTAGTTTAATTTTWAAAAATATGTATAAYATAATTTTTTCTGAATGATAGTTTCTYACAATTTTTATTTTGGTGCATGCACGGCCATTAAACTAGTTATTTTTGTGTCATAATTAAATTAAAAGATTATGATAATTAATTTATTTATTTACATAATTATTTACGTAATCTATCAATAATAACAGCATTACAAATGATTATTGACAAATAAAAAATTAATGATAATAATGCTGGTTTTCAGGTGTATGTGAAAGCTGGGGATCTAGATGAGCTGAAGAAGTTGGAGTGGTCTGATATTGAACCGAAACTGAATGCATCCGGTACCGAAAGCGACTACATGGACTCGGCTACTGGTGCTGTTGCGGCTGCTAAAATCGAGTACTTTGCCGGCAACTTAGCTATACTCGGCGCTAACTTTGATCGAGTCATCCCACCTCAATAAACGAATATGTGATATCATTTGATCAATCTACTATTATTACTACTCGTATCAATTAGGGGCTAAATTAAAATTACATGTATTACCTATTATTTACATGTATCGATTATCAATATTATCATCTAATATCGCCCTGTAAAATAAATTGCTCTCCTTTTCCGAAGATGAATAATACATCTAGTTTTATCTATATGATTTTTCATGGAAAATGTACAATTAACAACAGAAAACAATTTTCGTGGAAACTATTTTCCATTGTTTGATTGTGTGTAATTGGGATGATGGGTTGGTGTTGAGCTAGATTTCTAGCTCAAATCTGACGCGACTTGACACGTTTAATTTAATGTATAGCGTAATTTTTAAAAACATTTTAGTATCATTTTTAGAGTGCGTGAAAGTTGACGAACCATGCATGAATTCTTTTATTAAATGTAATATAATATCAAGTTATGACCTAGATAAATATTGATTGGCAAAAAATTGGACATAAAAATAAAATTATTCATATGACATTTTTGTATTAAATAGGCTAAATAGATCAACACAACTTTATTATGGTTGAGTTATATAGTGTCGAGGGGTTTTGACAATTGACATGATTAATTAAATAGGCCGGGTTAATTAGTGTCATGGATTTTCATCAAAAACTACCCTTCCCCGTAACAGAATAAATGCAACATTTGTATTAGCACTCTTCTCAATGCAAAATAAGCTAATAGTGGGTTAAGTAGTGAAATTAGTGAAGTGGTCCCAACAATATAAGGATAGAAATAATATGGCAAGAAAAAGACAAAACAATTAGCAAAAGTGGTCCCAAAAATATGGTAATTATGCCATTGATAATTTACCAAATGAGAAAAGTTGTACAATTGTTGCAAGTTTTACGTTACGGGGAGTATATTACAGCCTATTTGGTTCAATATTAGTACAGAAATGGAAGAAAAATGAGCTTATTTTCTTATTTAGGGTTCAAATGAAGGAAGTGAAGGGATTCATTGTTTGGTTAAAGAATAGCTTAGTATAGAAAGGGAAGAGTAATTATTTATTTTTCTATGTTTGGTTAGACATTAATAAAGGAAGTAAGGGAAATAAATTATATTTAAGTTAATTTTCTTCTTCCTCCCAAATTCTCCCAATTTTGGGAGGAAAGAAAATTGAAGAAATTGCACTACTACATTAAAAAACAAATGTAACACCATAATGCAACGCTTTAAGCTAGTGCAACAATTTAATGCAACGGTTGGGACTAATGCAATTGTTAAATGCAACACTTGATACTATTGCAATGGTTAAATGCAACACTTGATACTAATGCAATGCTTTTGTGCAACAGCTTAAGGCAACCGTTGCATTAGGTAATAAAATGCAATGGTTCTCCTAACAAATGCAACAATTTGTTCGGAAGTGTTGCAATAGGTATATGGATCTAAAAAGTGTATAGTGTATACTAAACTCCTAATGCAAACTATTGGAATTTTTTTTGTCATCCCTTACTAAAGTCATTGGGCGCTAGTTTTTCCTCCCCCAATTTTCACTAAATTGAAATTTTAAACAAATCCCACCCAAAAATCAAAACCCCAAAACACTTCAATCAAAACAAAACCCTAATTTCAACTTCCATCTCCATTCAATTACTTCAGTCCCAAAAAAACAAAAAATAAAAACACAAATTGAGATCATCTCCATTACAACTTCACTCGCAATTTTGATTACTTCAATCAATTTCATTGCTTCATCATCTTCGTCATCACTTCACTTTCACACCTTCTAATCTCCTCCATCGAAAATCAAATTGTTCGCTAGGGTTCTACTCTCTCATTCATTCAACTCAGTTAGGGCCTTTTTTTCTTTGTTAAATTCGAGTTCTGCTAGCGTTAGTTACATTTTTATTTCTTGAGGTATTCTTTCTCTCAATTTCATTATAATTGTGCGATTTTATGCTTATTTGTTCCAATGTTTTTGCTAATTTGTTTTATTTCCTACTTTGTTTCACGTTTTGTTCTTGGTTGAATTTTTTGTATAATTTGTCTCAAATTGGTTCGAAGACCTAAGGTCGTCTGTGCTCCGCTCGTCTTTCATCAATTGTGCGCTGCGCCGCTCGGAACCCATCGTCACTTGGAACACGCTGTCTAAACAGTGAGTTGTTTCTTTTTGATTTTTTTTTTTGTGTCTTTTTCCCTTAATTTTAATTCTCTATTTAATATGATCTCAATTTCAATTATTTTCCACTTGAATTTCTGCAAAATTTTCTAGTTGTTTGTTTTTTTTAATAAATTGTTTTTTTGGTCAAAGAATCCTACTCCAATTTATTTAGTATAGATGTAGGCTCTAATTTCACGTTTTTTCTGGTTTGAATTAGGCTCAAGTTCTTGTGTTTTTTTTTTTTGTTTCAAGTTAGCTCCAAATTATGGGATTTTTGCTGCTTAATTAGGGTACAGATAGTTGAAAGTTGAAACTGAGGCTTTTGAATTACTAGTTTTGCTAGTTTCAATTGAGTGTTTGTTCAATATGGTTGAGGTTTGGTTGTTCATTTTACTTATGATTTTTCTTTTCCTTTCTTATTGTTCTTTGATGCTCATGAATGTAAGTTTTATTAAAATCTATGTAAATTTATTTGTTTAAGCCTATTGTATTGATGCAGAGCAAGCATATGTTGTTTTTTACTAGTGTTGGTATATCTACGTCTTGTTTATCTCAGATTTCGAGGTCCCAAGGGCATATATGTGCACACTTCATGTAAAATTCTGCATTTTGTGTTTTTCCCTGTATGTGATGAATATCGAAACTTGGTGAAAAATAAGTCTTGTCTTGATGCACTGGCAAGATTGATTGTTATTTGGGCTTCTTTAGGTATTAGGAATTTGATGCAATTAGGTTGTCAAATATACATGCCCTTGAACAAAATCTGACTTACTTTCCAAGTTTTAGTATATTATTATTTTTGGACAAGGATACTCATAGTTTTGATGCATAATTTGAAGACTTTTCATAAGAATATGATATATAATGTTTTTTGACGAATACGGATGATTTTTCTGTTTAAAGGTATAGTGAAAATTAAATGACACTAGTCTCCATGTCATATAATTCCACCTTTTCAGCTGCTCCCTAATATGGAACCAACTTACTGAAATATAAGACATTATGACTAGTTTGCACCATTTGTTGTATTCAATGGTCCGATCCCCTCTATAAGGAATTTAATAGTCTAGAGAGTAGAGACTCTAGAAAGTAAAGGCATGAAATTGAGATGGATCTACTTTCTTAGTTTTATTCGTTAAGCAACATGAATCAGACTCTCGTAAATTTTTTGTTTAGAACAGATAAGATCTCTAAATAGAGCCTAAAAGCGATTTACATTAATGTGCAAATTGTTTTTCCTGCAAGCTTCTTTGGTAAGTCGGTCAGTCTTATCTCTAACGTTGCTCTGTCCTAGGCTGTTGCCGTATGCTTCTCTCCTCTTTGTTGTTGAAACTATGTTTATGTTGCTTGTCGTGTATAACAGTTGGTTCTATATAATAAGGATTATTATAATCAATGCTTTTATATGATTATAATACTGATTATAGTTTCTTTATTTTGTGAGAATTTGAGAATTATTTTTATATATCACTTCACTCATATTTTGTTAGTAACATTGTGTTTTGTTGTTGTAACATGTTAGTTGTAGTTTTTTTTTAGTCTTTTCATGACTAGTCTTTCATGATTTTTTTATTAGCATGTGTTTTCTTCTTACCTGCACTTTGTTTGTGGTAAGTTTCTTGTGTTATTACAATTTCTGGTTCTGGCACCTGCAGTTTATCGAAGGTAGACTATAAAAGAAAAGCAAAGAAGATTTGTTTTATGACAAGTTTCGATACCCTGTGTATGTCAAGGATGTCGTGGTTGTCATATTTGTCTTTCTAGAAAATGGATCACAGGTGATTTCCTAAGGAAATATAAAAAAGGTTGGAGTTATTGTAGTTTTATTTTGTTCCTCAATAATAAATGCATTTGTCAATGTGGTATTAAGTGGAGAACATTGGTGAAGCATTAGGGTACAAAGCTTGTTCATATGTTTAGATGTTGGTTATATATATAAGAATAACAAAGCTGAATAGATGCAGTTTAGAGGAGTGTATTTTTGAAAGTTTTGCTTTTGAATTGGACGTATAAAACTCTTGTTTTACGGTCATTTATTCAACTTGAAACTGATTTGCATCTGATGACTATATAGCAAGTGTTTCAACATACATTTTTTCTGTGCAGAAAATGACTTATTTAGTGCAATACATGCTTATTAAATTTGAAATATGTCCTTATTGTATTTGGTTCCTTTTTGGGTTGTTCATCCTCTTCAAATGCTTGTCACACTGTCTAATAGAGATAGCGTATGATAAGAATTGTGATTTTTTCTTTGTACATTCCTTCTCCTCTGCTTCCTTGTTGTCCCCCTACAGGTATGTTCACGTAATATTTGTATATTGTTGTATTTGAAGGTACATGGTTAACTCAACGTCGTGAACAAGGGACGCCTAGGGTAATGCCATTTGATCGAGCTATGTAAGATGAAAAGAAGCTCGGTTAGCTTAGGCATAGGTTATTTTCGAGTAATTATGGCGGTCTTTTCGTGGATGATAATTGTGTATTGATTTTTTCTTTTTCTTGAAGGATGGATGGAATAATTATTTCATGTATCATGCTTAGGAGTATCATTGGTGAATGGTTCAAGACTCATGGTTGTAATTCTTGTAAATTTTTAAACCTGGATAATGTATTAAATTACTAATATTAATGATAATAGTATTATTATGAAAAGTATCAATATTCTCATTAGTGTTGTTAATAATAATAATAATAATTATTATTATTATTATTATTATTATTATTATTAAATATTATTATTATCACTAAATTATTATTATATAATAAGTGTGCATTAGCTATAAATTAAAGTATCAAGGCAAATGCAACGGTTTTGTAAATATATTTCCAAGTGTCCGATTAGGTTGGATATATTGTTCATTAGATCTAATGCACAGTTCTCCATTTAGGCAAAGTGTTGCATTAGGTACAATACATTGGTTCATTAGATCTAATGCAACAGTTATTAATGTGTCCAAAAGTGTTGCATTAAGTCTACTAAACCGTTGCACTAACATCTAATGCAACACTTTCTTGTTTTTTTCCATCAACCGTTGCATTAGGCTAAAAAAGTGTTGCATTTCATCAAATGCAACGCAAGCAAATGCAATGCTTCAGCAAACTGTTGCATTATTGTATTTGCAACAATTTTAGTAGCCTTTTGCAATAGTTTTTTGATGTTGCATTAAAGTTTTAATGTAGTAGTGTTGTAAAGAAACTTTCCCGTCAATTCCTCCCAATTCCTTTCCTTCCGATCCCCACTTTATTTATTTAAACAAATGACGGAAAGTGTTATATTTCCTTCCACTCCTCTTCCTCTCCTCCCATTTCCTCCCTACCAAACAGACTATTAGTAAATAACACAAACACGAAATAGATATGATACGACTGATTTGACAACTCAAAATTTGATTGAATTGAATGCGAAAGTATTATTATTTTTAATAAATAAATTACTATACAAGCATTGATTCATCTGCATAACTAACTTTTTTTACTTTTTTACATTCAATAGCAAATTGGATATATGCTATGTTCTTGCTTTCACGATATATCCCTGCGCACTTATGAGTGTGACATGGGCAGATCAGAATGTAGCACAACAATGGAGGATGTATCATTAGCCAAATATTCATGGCAACGACGGAAGCGTGGTGAGCCCGTAACCCACAGGTCCCAAAATTGTAATAAGGTAGCTTTGATAGCTTATAATTAAAATCAATTCTTATGCATCAACCATGATAAATGGACATTCCGTTGCTGAGTTACTTATTTTAGTCTAAAGACATCGACAAAATTTCCTAAATTTATTGTAAAATTTTAGTATTTTAGGTTTCAAGTGGGGTCGAATGACCCCACTAGATTACTAGTGGATCCGATACTGGGTAGCACGCTCTATAAGTAAAGTGCATAATACGTCATACTAGTAAACAGGGTCGGTGAATAGGGCTTTCAATTCAAAGCGTCCTATAGCATATGGCCTCATCAAATGGGCCTCTAAAATTTTAATTTTTTTTAAAGCAAATTAAAAAAAATACCATATAATAACAAGAGCAATGTTTATTATTTATTCGTACAAGTAGACATATATAACAAACGCTACAATAATGTAGAGTGTTATTTAGTTATACGATGCTCTTGAATAGGTTTCTTAATTAAGTACATTAATCCACACTCTTGAATAGCTAGTACGAGTACTCGATAAAGTTGGTGTTGTGAACTAGTACTAGTACGAGTACTCGATAGGGTGCTCAGCCCTAATAGGCCTTAATGCTTAATTAAGACCAAAGTTGGCACCAACAAAAGCCAAATTGTCGCCCTTGTCTTGAATTGTAGCTATGGCTGTGGCACCCGTTTCGCTGTCCCAGAAGCGGCTTACCGGGCCGGATGCATCCAAATTCTTTTCGATTTCACTCAAGTCTATTTTCATCAACCTTTCTCTGAACCCAGCTTCAACATACACCTACAAAATAATAGGGAAACAAACTTTTTTAACAGAAACATACACACACACACAAAATGTTAAAAAAATGTTACAAGAAATACAAGCAAAAAAATTAAACCT
>SNQN01000269.1:38608-59302 GCA_008642245.1 Bassia scoparia
ATTAACCTGGTATAAAAAGGTTAAATGTCACTTTACTATCGTTACTTATATTTTTTTTTTAGGAAATTACCACCTTGTTTTTTTAATTATCACCTTTACTTGCTTAATCTGTATAAATTCTCACCTTTTTTTTAAGCTTTTTTTATCAATTTTCGGTTCCAATTAGAGTTAAATAGGTCCACACTTAACTAATCTTCTTAAGAGGAGAGGTGTTTGAATCCTTGGGTTTATAAAAAAAACTCTACCATGTAGAGTTGGTTCATTTACTTAACTTTTGCTCATAAAGTCAAATCATGTGTATTACTAAACATAAACCATTGATTCTAGAAATGAATGGTTAGATTTAACTCTACTTGGTAGAGTTTTATGAAAAACTCTAGAAGATCTCAACCCGAAGGAGAGAGGGAGTGGAAGGAAGATAAAGATATTAGTAAAGGGTCAGATCAAATTAACTCTAATGTGGAAGGAAATTAATGTATACGATAAAAAATGTTCAGCTAGGTGAGAAGTGTTTAATAAGATTAGCAAAGCATGTGGTAATTTTTTTTAAAAAAAACAAGGTCGTAATTACTAAAATAAATGTAAAGTAAGGTGGTAAAATACAATTTAACCTGAAAATAAGGTTTGTTAAATGAAACACAATGATTTTCGATTTTTTTTCGTTAGTAGTCTTTGAAATTTGAAAGATGGTTTTAACAAATAAATAATAAATAAAGTTTAATTGAAGTGCGAGTATTAGATGGTTTATGGCAAATTCCTTTGTTGATGAACTCGATTACTCTGCCCACAATCGGTACGTACATACCTGTTAGGCGCATTGGAAATCAGCAGGCTTGTCATAAGCCAAGAGCCATCCGTATTTGTAGGCTTGTTCAAGTCGTTGTTACCAAATTATTATTGCGGGCCTTAGTGCCAACAATAACGGGGAATTCCCTCATAAGGACGTCACCTTGCCAAAAATGCACCGCTGCCGGTGGATTAGAATCGCGCAGGAGGATTGGCTACGAATATCCCTTGAGGGGTGCAAGTTACTAAGCTGCAATCCCCTAGGGCACACTGTATTTTCAGTCGACCTGCACACCATGCCAATTGGGTCTGGACCGCCTTGCATTTGGCAATGGCCCCAAGAAGCTTCTTGCCTTTCAGTGCTTCGTTAAATCTTCGCTTTCTCTGAGTGTGATGTTGGGAGCCATTGCTACTTGTTGGTGTGAGAACCCATTGTCATAAAATTGTCTAAAGAGAGTAAACATATTAATGTTATTGATAGTTTAATTTACAAGATATTAAGTCCAATAAAATAGTCTAATAAGTATGAGGTTAGCTCCTTTGACGTGGCATTAGGTGTAGTACGTTCCAAGAAAAAAAGATAAATTTTTTTTGTCAATATATAGATTTTTACAAAAACCAAATCTTTTATAAGGTAGTCTTGACAAGCTTTTTTCAAAATGGTGCATCAAATCACGTTCTGAAAGCGAAGAAGCTGAAAAAATAGTATAAAAACGCGAATTTTAAAGTTACAAATAACAAGTAAATTTAATGTGAGCAAGTATCTTATATGTTGCTTATGTGCAATATACGATAGCATATTTAACAATTATGATCTGATTGAATTGCAGCTATGTTAGAAAAGAGAAGACAAATATATAATTTAGAGATAATACTCAACACCAGGATTGATTGAAAGGTATGCTTTAGTTTGGAAAATAATTGCAAGCCAAAGAACTTAGTCGTGACTACCTTCTATTATAGAGACTGTGGTGTTATGGGGTATCAACGTCCAGCTTAGCTTGTGTGCGCTTTGTAGAGATGGATCTTTTCGATTTTTCAATTCGAGGTGTTATTTAAAAGATAGTGATGAGTTATGGATCATGAAATAAATTAACGTTAGAATTGATATTTTTTTTTTTGGTTAAACAATGCAGTCTATCAACTGCGCAACAGTCTACTGAATATGCTTCCGCCCATCAGTCTCTGCAATATCAGCTATTTAGAAAGTCATCTGGCGACAACAAGATAACGCCTTACAAACAGGCTTAAATTACATACTGCCTATATACCTCTCTATACTACTAGTCCACCCTATCATGAACCGTTTTGCCGTAAGGTAGTAGGCGTCATTCGTTTGTGAGTACCAATGAATTTCTCTGATTAGTCGCAACTAGCAGTCCTTGGTCCCACTTATTCGAAATCCTACAATGACTATCCAGATTAGTTAGGACTGGGGATGATAGGTTAAGTTTAGTTTCTTTAAACTCGACATCTGTTAGTAGGTAAGCTCGTATTGTACTGAAGCGTTAAGTATGAAGCTTCGATTAGGAGGACTACATTTATAATTCGTCTTTGGGTCCATGAATGAAATGATCTTCCAACTCACTACAGTCATGTTCGGATCCGATTGAATGATCATGTATGCTTGTGTGATTCTTCTCTCTGTCAATTCTGCTCAAGTTGCTGAGTGTACCTATGAGATGTGACGGACGATGGTATTAGTGATGCACTGAATAAAGTTTTTAATCAATAGATGGTTAAGCGTAGTAGTAGACTAGTGGGGAGTCCCATACTCTCTACGCGCGCGGAAAACCCACCCTACAAACCTGTACCTACATTTATTTCATTGCTATGGGATATGTCTGTTAGTCTTCCTCATATTATACTCTATGATGTGCCTTCACTATGAAAGCTGTGGGCCCCTGTGCCTTGAAAGAAAAGTTAGAAAGGTCTCCATCTTTTATCGCCTGGAACAGACATTCTCTATTATATGTTTGGAGCGGCTTCATCATGGATACTGTTGTCTCACAGTACATCTGTGACATATATAGTTTTCCTCAATATCTTAACTGCTGAGCTTTCAGGTAGTAGATAACTAGTGAATTTGTTATTGAGGTGTTGTATACTATTATTTTGGAAACGCCATAAAAATGACGCTACACTCCTCTAGCTAGTGAGTTATGATTCAACGAGAACTGATTATGACCTGTTGTGCGTACATTGGGTGTATTAGTTGGAATGCAAACAGGCAAGCTCTTAGGAACCTCTCTTCATTGCACTATGGTCTTTATTACTATCATATTCCATGTGAGCCTAAGACTCCGGTTTGATAACATACAAGGAAGGTATGTTTAGACTTTGTTTCCAGAAGATTGAAAACAAGTTAGTATGGTGTTGGACTTGCTAGTGTCGGCTGTGCAAAAGGCACGAGTGATAAGTGTGGAGTAGAAGATTTAAACTTAATCTAGTTGTCTTAAGAACTTCTATTCCTCTTGTGGTATCGTACATGCCTAAGGTCTCTCCTTGTATTCCCTTCACGCGAAGCACACTGTCCGATTCCCTTAATTAGCTCATGGCCTCATTATGGCATGTATTGTATAAGACATGAAGGTAAAGGTTTGGTGTTAAAACAGATGGTCAGCAAGGGTAGTGTTTTGGATAAACCACTTGGTGAGTGGAACAGACACACGATTCGCCAAAAAAGCCTAACGGATTAAATCGTCCACTAGTATTTTGACCCGAAATGACCTGGGGTTGTTGTGGCCTTAGATCGTCTTATGAATGCATGCACAATCTGTTTAGCACCTGACTCATGCAGATACATTTCTTCTTAAATCTAGGTATATAATAGTGTTGTGTTGAGGACTTCTGTACAATCGGTTGAGTTCTGCCAGAGAGGATATGGTCTGGGATAATACCAAGTACTTGAATCAAGCTAATACTTCAGTGACCAGTACAACGTACTGATAGTACTTTCTACCTCATGCCTGACATCTCGACCTGTGTGGAAGGGCATGTGGGCGAAAGTTCATTGAGCTCTTGATCTGACAACAAGGGCTTTAGTACAGATATGCGTTTTGGTAATTAGGTGAATGGTTGATGAGCAGTAGACTCATGTATACAGTTTTCATAAAACATGATTAGATGGCGTTGTGAGAATTGGGTGACCTTAAATAGCGTCTGGGCGTGTAAGGCCTGACCACCTAATACTCAAGCTTGTACTTATGACTCGATGCCCTATGACTTGACTTGTAGAGGGGTCATGTGAGTGTGAATAGTCTAACAAGCTCTGTGTAGCAAGCGCCTTGACTATCAAATGGGTCATGGGTATTGCTAGACATGAATTAGACTCGTAAGTTACATTTTACTTCTTCCGACGTGTTCCCTGTTGGAGAGTCTTGGTTCTCTTTGGTTGGTGGACACTTCTGCACACCTATAAGGCATTATTGAATATCTCAACCTCCAGGACTTTTGGATTAACAAGTATTCCTCTATACATACTACTCTCTTGCGTCCATAATATTATGATCCTTCGATTTTCGAACAGAAGTGCTCTTCAGACTATCTAACTCTCACCTTCAACTCACCGCCAGGTCTCTGCTTCTAATTGTGGTCGTGGATGAATATACTGTCTAATTCTGGCCCTGCCAAAGATTCAGTTTTCTGTGGTCTCTTAGTAGCGTTGCCAGGTTGATAGAGACAGCGTTAGTTTCTCATAGAGACGAACCACAACTAGACTCCTGAGACAACATGACCATCACCACAACACTCCAGACTTAGTATTCGTTGCTTTGGCTACCCCGACAATTGGTGATGAGTTGATTTTGGCTCTCACATTTTAAGCAGCCTTTGGAAAGGAAAAGTTAGAGGTCTCCCATCTTTTATTCGCCGACGACATCCTTTTGTTTGGAGAGGCTTCTCATGATACTGTCCATACCTTACATAATATCCTCCAAATCTTCTGTGAAGCTTCAGGACAAACTGTTAATTTTGCTAAGAGTGCAGTTCTTTTTTCTAGTAACACTCCTGGGGATATCAAGACTGATCTGTGTGGCATTTTGGGTGTTAGGGAGGCCTCGGACCTCTCTCCTTACCTAGGCTTTCCACTTCTTTCCCGAAAGCCAAGACTCCGGGATGTTAACTTTGTTATCCAGAAGATGAAAAACAAGTTGAGCTCATGGAAGGCTAATGTCCTCTCCAAGGCAGGGAAATTGGTGTTGATTAAATCTGCTTTGAACTCTATTCCTCAGTACTACATGCAGGCTCTCTCCTTTCCCCTCAGAGCCCTTCATTCCCTTAATAGCATCATGGCTCATTTCCTATGGGGTAAGGGGGATGGCAGCAAGGGTACCCACTTGGTGAGTTGGCAACAGATTGCAAAACCTAAGGAGGCAGGGGGTTTGGGCCTTAGATGCTGCAAAATCCTCAACAAAGTCTTCTTCATTAAACTGTGGTGGAGGCTCCTACATCAGCAGGAGAATCTGGCTATCCAAGTCTTGAAAGCTAAATACTTCAGGGGTACACGTCTGAAATCTTTCTCCTCTGGCTCCCATGTGTGGAAGGGCATGGGGAAAGTTCTTGAGCTCTTTGAGGGGTCGATTCGTTTTGGGYTTGGAGATGGCAGTTCTATCAGTTTCTGGCATCAACCTTGGTTGGGGGAGGCCCCCCTTAGYAGTCTTATCCATGGCCCTTTGACTAGAGGGGAGGAGGATCTCACGGTGCAGGCTTGCTTCAATGGGAATGGGTTTGACCCCAGTACCATTTCTCTTCCCCTCCCTTTGGAAGTCTTGGCTCTTTTACCTTCTGCCCGGCATTTTTCTCACCTCCAGGACTTTGGCTACTCTACTCTCTCCAATGATATGTCCTTCGATTTCAAGGGTGCTTTCAAGCTTCTCTCTCCTCCTCACCCCCCGGATCTCTCTCTTAATTGGGTGTGGTCTGTCAACTGCCCGCCAAAGATTCAGTTTTTCTTGTGGCTCTGCTGCCAAGACAGGATTCCTCATAAAGCAACCCTAGCATCCAGACACATCACCCAAACATCAGGTTGTTGCTTTTGCTCCCATGGATGGGAAGATTCTCACCACATTCTCAGGTCTTGCCCCCAGGCTGTAGAGGCTTGGGCTACCATCTCTCTTAACCCCCTTGAGGGCCCTTCTGATCTGGTTTCATGGCTCAAGTCCAATCTTCGAGCTTCTTCTTCTTACTTCTCTATCCCTTGGCCTGTGTTTTTTGGTCATTTTGTTGTCATTATTGTTGGAAGCTTGGTTGCGGTGCGAAATACGAATTTTTCAGGTGTAGCCCTGATCTCTCGTGTTAAGGCGGATGCTTTCAATGGACTAGAGTTCTATGGGGCCAAGCCAATTTGCACCCAGGCAAAACGATCCAGTTGGTCAGCACCAATGGGTTACTTTGTTTTTAATGTGGATGCTTCGCTCTCTTGCTCCCGCCCGCGGGTTTGCTGGCTGGGTAGCGGGTATATTGTGCGTCGTGTCACAGGGTGTTTGGTCACCGGTTTGCGTGTGACTCTAGAACGGTTTCTCCCTTGGAGGCTGAGTTGGCAGTGCTGGATGCTTTTTTTTTGTCTGGTTTTAGCTGAGGGGAAACATGTTATTGTTCAATCTGATTGTTTGGTAGCTGTGGATAGGGTCCTGAAGTCACTGTGTGGGGGCAAGTGATCTGTTTAATCTTGCGTTTGCCTTGCAGGGACCGTATGGCTCAGTTGGAGGAGGTTTCTCTGCTGCATATTCCGAGACAAGATATTCTCTTGCGGATTGCCTTGCCAAGGAAACACGTAGTATTCTTATCCATTTGTATGGAGTTACTATTGTATTAATCTCTTGCGTGCTGTGCAAGGAGTTTATTTGGAGGACTTAACTCTACCCTAGTTGTTTTGTTCTTCCCTGTTTGCATCAAAAAAAAAAAAAAAAAACTGACGACACACAGATGACTATCCCTTGTCCCGGTTGCACCACTTTAAGGGTAAAGCTAGGTTGCCAAGGATCTCTCCACGTAGATTATTTATATTCTCCATACCAACTATTTGGATTTTTGTGGTGTTGTGCATACATTGTTTTTTCGGTATTAAGATAGAAAGGTTGGATGGGCATATACATTAATACATATATAGCTTTAAGTATCCTTAAAAAATTTAACATATAATGATTATATGTAATTACAAAAGTACCCTTAACATATTGTTCTATTAATTACACATTTGATAAGTAAAGATAATTAAGAACAATTTTTTAAAGTAAGGATTCGGAACATAAAAAATATTTTTGCAAGAGTACGATCACTCCACATTAACCAATATAGAATCAATAATTTACACTAACTGAGAGTTGAACAATGTATATTCATGTGCTGAAAGTTGGAACAATTGTGGAGTATTTTAAATGGTATGAGGATTAGACATTCGAATTTTTTTTCCCTCTCAAATTCTCATTAAAATTAAATTCATTTTTCCACTAAATGAAAGATTATAGCTTTTTGGGGCCAATTTGGATGCTAAAGGTGATGTGTAGATTATATGCATTGACAAAGGGATTTATTATTCTTTACCTTATTATAATAATGCGTAGAATTATACTTTTTAGTTTTTCAAAATTATTATGATTCAATATGTTTAATTAATATTTTATTATTAATATATAATATGTGTCATCCTATGACTTCAACAAACATATAAAAACCTATAGAAACCATAGTGATGTCGAACGAGCCTTTATACATGTATATATTTAATTTTACAAATGGTCAAATCTTTTCATGAAACATCTTATATTAATGTCGGTTGAGTAATTTTAATTTATTATTTTATCTATTACAACTTTAACAAGGGTACAAAAAGTAATAATATATATGTATTTTATATGTATATTTATGTCGGAGAGTCGCATATCAATTAACATAAGAAGAGTAGGTTAGTAGGTATCTTATACTATTTGTGTTGTAGCCTTATTACTCCTTTGCCTAGTGTGTGACAACTGTGATATTCTTTTTAGCACGTGCATAATTGTGCACTATTCCATAGCATTAGAGATGACCAGCTTAGGGCAACACATAACACTAGCATACCTTCTCGATTTGTCCATATTGTTAAGGTACGTCACTCGCTATTTTGAAACTTCCAAAATAGAATTTATGCGATTTAAAAATACTAGAGAGTATTATGACTAAAACATACTATATAAGTTTGTTTAATGCAAAAGTAGTCATTATCTTGCGAAATGTTTGTTTTTGATGCTAGCTTATGTTATTTACTAATCTTTTATTTGTGGACCGTACTATAGGTGATTAACAAGCAAGCTAAGTTAAAGGCGGTACGAATGGCTTCGGTGCAACAAGCTGCGGTCATTCAGCGAGACAGGAAAGCATCAATTCGCAAGCAGTGAAGGACACAGACCCACGGAAAACAACATGCAAAGGCTAGGCAAGATGACTTGCCTTGGTCCAGGTACATCAGGAACACATCGCGTCGTGGACTAATGCATCAGCGAAACCCATACCTGGACCGGGCGTTTTCTTAGCCGAGCCTCCTAAGATTTTGACTGGAAACGACGCGTTTGTCCACCAGGTGTACTACCCAAGGGCATCTCCAGTCATTGTTGGCTCTAGGGTGCAATTGTGTACGGTACGTTCGATTTTGTATCCTGGTATTAATTATCTCGTCGCTTGGAGCAAGCCGATGACTCCAATCAACCTAACAGGTACGTTTGTTACTCTATTTTCCTAGTCTAATTTATCTCGAATATTCCTAGTAGAAATTTTCATAGGTAAACATCAAACTTTTTTTATAGGTAAAAAAGAGTTAAGTATACTCCATAAAAACTTTATTAGAAAGCTAATTTTCATGAGTTATAACTTTTTAAATGAGAAAATTAAAATATATTGCAGTATTTTGGTTGATTTTGAGCATGCATGTGTGCTGATATCAATAAACTATTTTGGTTGATTTTGCAGTATTTGAGGTTTTACTCTTTTGGATTATATTCAGTTTAGTTTAGTTCAATTTATTTTATTTTGTCTGTATAACTAAAATAACAATTGGATCTTTAACTTTTCACAAATTTCACATTGATTATGATTTGTGCTTACATATAAGAGATGTAGCTAATCACTTGGAGTCTGTTGAATTCGTTCTCAACTTGTATTTTGATGAATTTGTTTATAATTTTTCCAAATGACGAGATGAGATATTATCTTTAAAATTCTGCCTCGACATATGTGAAAAGTACCTATATCATTTCATAATACTCGTATCACATCTTGCACCAGGATGAACTACTGTATTACAATTTCAACATCTCTTAGCAAGTTAAAGAACAAGAAAGAAAATTTAAACTAAGTATACTAATATCTTAAAGACTAAGTTAATAGTAGAGTCACCATTAATCCTATCATACTTCGTAATCCCATGCCACATTTAGAGATAATTCAATGAGAAAACTTCCTTGGCCAGAGAAGAAAAACTCCACTTTTTATTTAAGCCTGATAACTTTTATACCCTAGAACTCTTACCCAGCCCGTGAGTTCCACTAGGATGCTCCCAATTCTCACTCTCGTTCTTCTCTTCTCTACTTCTCTATTCTCACTCTTTCCCCTTTTTCAAAGATTACACTGATCATGTACGTTAGAACACTTAGTATCTGGTAGGAACACAGACTGGACTTAGACAATCACTTACTATCACTGACTTTTTCTCTTTTGAATGCTTGTGGTGTGCAATAATTTTGTCAGTTATTATGAGTATATTATAGTTGAGTTTAGCCTTGGTGAACGAGCAACGCCTCTATCCATTAAATTGCTAAGCCCATTATCTTATCATTATCAATAATCACTCTGTTATCTCCTTATATAGCAAACTAGTTTTATTTATCCAGAAGTTTTATTCCTAAAAACAATCTAGACAGCTTTAGTGATACAACAAATCTAGACTTGAGTAGTTTATCTAGTTCTCTATTTTTAAGCACCTCGGTTATTAGGAAAAGCAGGGTTTTGACTGAATTATTCAGACCTTTTTTTTTTTGAAGCCAAAATTATTCTAGACTAAATAGGATTAAATTCACTTTGACTCATTTACAAAGCTAGACCTAAGACGGACTTAAGTTCAACATGACTCGACTGTGTTCCATTCAAACTATGACTCCAACGTAGTACAAATTCGTATGATGGGAGATCGATTGTGGAGAAATCGAAATTGATGCAAGAGTGTGGATGCCAATCAAGGTTTCAATCCATTGATGGAGATGCATGTCCTTTATTTTATAGACAAAGTATTAGGTACATTCCTTTGGCCACAAACAATTTATTAGCCAAGAGTTTTACAGGCAGTCCTTAGCTTCCTCAGTTCCCACAATAGAACCACTCATCTTTGATCGCACACTACAAACAAACCTTATTTTGGATGCAGCCCTTTAACCCTTCTGTCTGCCTGGGAGGTTTGGGATTTGTGCTTTGACTCTACAGGTACTTGGATCAAAGGGCTGCAGGGTGCTTCAAAGCCCATGACAACAAATGGCTGAGTTACTCACCATTTCATGGGCCCTCAAATTGGTGATATCAACAAAGGGAGAAGTGTCTATCTTCACTGATCCATGGTGGCAGTGGATAACTTGGAAACTAGTGCGAATATACTGATAGGTATGTGCATCTGTGACTGTGTGCAGGGCCCTAATGCAATGTGCAAGGTCTGCTGGGCCTCGAAAAGAACAAGGATTGACAGGTAGCAGTAGCTGATGGGATTGCAGGTCATGTTGAAGCATCACCTACTTTGGATATTTTTGGTTCATCATCCTCCCTGGATTTATCTTGGCTGTAATTCATGAGTGATATTTGTGCAAACTATGATCATCTAGTTGGTTGGATACTTTGAACAAGCTTCAAGCTTGTTGGGTGTTCTACTTTGGAAACTCTGGAAACTCTGTTTGTAGCTCTAACTAGCCTTTTTTAGCTCTATATTATCTAATTGCCCCCTTACTCAAAAAAAAAAGTATTAGGTACATGGATGCACAATTAATTTACTGTGCATCGATTATAGTGACTCTTTTCTTAATATAGTAACCTTTTTTCTATAATGACCCTTATTTTTTATACTATATTGATGTAAGTGATGGGTCACTATATTGATATAAAGAGTCACTATATTGAATAAAGCTTACTTTGCTTGATGCAAAATAAATTTATTGTACATCTGATACAATACCTTCTGTAGTTTATGCTCGGGCTTTTCCAAAGGGGCGTCTACTAACCGTGAACCTGAGATCTAAGACCTTGCAAGTTGTCTTAGTCTAAGGATGAATGGATGATGAATACACATTATTTTTTATCATTACATCACTGTTGCATGTTTTTCAATCACTAATTTGTTCATTTATTATTAGTTTTTACTATTGTTGTATACAATCTCGATTTTTTACCATCAGAGCGATGACGCTGTATCATTGGGCATTCTAGACTCTTGTATGGCGGAAAACAAGCCTTCATAGTAGGACTTGTAAGCCTCATATATAGTTTTGTTTTTCTTTTCTTTTATACAAGTACCGCGAATGTGAGAAGGTGTTCCAAAATCATGCAAGAGCGAGAGAACAGACGGTATCGCATATATTATGTAGAAAGCAAAATTTTACTCCGTACAATAGAAGAAAATTTAATTTCATCTTTTGCATTAGAACTTCAATGCTGCATATATTAAAGATACAAGTTTTATTTAAGTATAAGTCTTCTTGCAATAAATTGAAGAATAAAAGAAGATGACCACATTTATTATGTAGTGCGATCATGTTGGCGTTTATGGTATTAGGCTTTTTTTTAGTTGCGATCACATTGAAGTGCACCAAGTGAAGAACGTTGCCATTTTTTCTTGACGTCAGCACGTCGTAGAACCGGTCGCCTTGTCCACGTACCGGCTTTTGCTGCAGGAAGTCCAGTTTCCGTTCGATTTCGCAAAGCTCTGCTTCTTCAGCTTGCTTAGATCCCAGCTTCAACATACACCTGGTTATGCAAACAATGAATTAAACCAATAAAAAATACGAAATAACGTTACAACTATTATTGAACTTTCTTATGATGAGACTAAAGTGTCCCTTAGTTTCGATTCTTCATGAATGTATCGTAAATGATATTGTTCATAAACTGTCAGATGGTGAGAATCTTTTAAATTCTCTGATAATATTGAGTATATTAAGCAGTGTGACATTGTGTTTGATGAATTTTGATGATGAGGTTATTAAATTATATATTTATATTTTTACAAATAATAAATAAGAATATTTTAAGATTTAAAGTAGATACAGATTTGTGAGACAAAATGAATTATTTATAACGTCAAAAGAGCTATATTCAAGTTATTTTTCAGGAATCGAGAGTATCCTTAATTTATAGTTAACGTAACCTTATGTACCATGCAAAGGACAAACTTACTTTTGTCAGAAGTAGGTCTCAGACTTGTACCAGCCAAGAGATCCCCAGTGAGGCAAACCCTTGTCATAGGTGCCGTAATACCATGGCTTCTGCACCCGACTTCGAAGGGGTCCGAATGTGGGAGTTTTGGAATAACAGGATTAGCCTTTGCACAGCACCACTCGCTGTCACAAATAGTCGACGGAGGTGGGCACACGTACACCCGAACCACTCGTGCGTTTTTCGAGCTTAACTGTCGGCCTGACAGTGCGCACATTGCCGAGACTTTAGAGAGCTGCTTTGTGCTCGCATCTCGTCGTTTTTTGCCAGGAAGTCCAGTGCTCCCTCATTATCTCTCCTACTTGTATTCTAGGCCAGATTATTCAATCTGGACTCCAGCTTTAAGTTGCAACGAAGTCATTGTTGTGATGTATGTTCTCTTAGCTTGCTAGCTAACTCTGAAAATTAAGGGAAAAAGAGTCAAATTCTTTGGCAATGTATATTCCATAAATATGTTGCAATGTTGCACGGTCAGAAGAAAAGCAGTAACGCTTGTGAAGAGTTTTGCAAATATATAAACATGGATGTGCGAACTCTTAGCTGCATCAGATGCACATACAATAACATTATAATACGACTTTACTTTTTCAATTTGAAATAATCACCTTCATCTTATAGCTCGTTGTTAAACGACCTCTATTAATTAATTTTCAAGCACGAAATAGTACGAAATAAGAAATAAATACGTACTCGATAATTCAGTTATATGTAGTTAGTAGGGAGATCAAAAATCGCTTTGCCGTGGTGGATGATATGAAGACTAGGGTTTACCAAACGAACATATTGTTGTGCTTAGTCATACTAGATGCACTATGACTATGGAAATTTCAAAACTATGTTGTGTGGCCCAAATCGTAATAATAAGATAAGAACAATCTACATAAGTCTATCATTCTTTCACTTTTGCCAACTACAATTACTTCCTGTCCTATAGGTTTGTCCTACATATCTAGTCCTAGTACAGTATGTTTCTTTAGGTAGTGGATTGAACACTATAATCGAATCGAAAACACGTATTAATACAGTGGGATTTAATCGAAACACTTACGGAGAATGGTAAGAGAGTTTTTACCTTTCCAGATTTAAAGTATTTATCAGTATGTTTTGTTCAACTTATTTATTTATTTATGTTTGATTTATGATTATTTTCTAAGGACCGTTGGACTTATTATTCGATAAGTAGTATAATAATATGCAAATGTCGAAGGCTCCAATCTTACAATAGACCAAGCTATATGACTTGATATTAGAGTAACAAAAATATATTTTTTCTTTCCGTAACAGAATAAATTTTATATTTTATTATATATGTATATTTTATTTTATTATTAAAGCGTAACATTTTTTTTTTTTTGTATTTAGAGAGTCACAACCCAAACATTATTCCGTTACGAATAAATAAGTACCAGTATACAAATTATCGGTGTAATAAGCGTGTAAAATGCGGATAGATCAGCAGGAAACAAAAATTCTAAGTTAGTGTTACAATGAGACATGCCATATATCACGCGTAGTCGAGTTTATTTATTTGCGTACATTATTTTCATTCTTGGGTTTTTTTTAAGTTACTTTTCGTCAAAATATACCATATTCGTGCACATCATTTTTGTCTAATTTTGTTTTCATTTACATTTTAAAATGACAATGACGACACGATAATGGATCTTAGATAATTTTATATGAACAATAATTTTATTGGAATCAAAGTTAGTGACGTTCATGATCGATATGACAACTCTTATTATTAACTGCTATTTAATTTAAATGAATGATTACTATTTTATGGAAAAGGTCACATATTGAGGTTGTATATAAACTTAACGTGCACCAAATGACACCAAATTTTTTTAACGATAATTGATCAAATAAGTTTGTTGAAAACTATTATGCTGTTGTTTATACACATCGAACATTTGTTTTGGATGAACACGACGTACTCAAATTAATTTAATTTTGAACTGTGCACAGCTAATTATTAACAAAATGAAGTGGACAAAAGGAACACAAGAATAAGATAATCTCTTGTTAAAAGGTGTACAATAGAAATTCTCGGTTTAAATTATTTGTCAACGCTTTTATTGTTGACTCTTGGTTCATGTCCAGTTCGTTTTTTAAAATGTTTTTTATACTGAATTTTTTTATTTGAACCTTTTTGATCTGATTGATATAAAATTTACTGAATTGGATACGATTTGATCTGATTCTGAACTTTTTTATAGTTGTTTTTTGTTCTAAGATTTCTATCTGATCTAAAATTTTCTGCTTTGGTCTGATCTGTATCGAGAATTTTCCTATCTGGTTTAATCTGATCTAAACTTCTTTTTGACCTAATTTGACTCTTTTTTTTAATTAAAGCACGTAGGTGCTTAATCAAGTTGAATGAACATAAGTCTAACATTATCACAATATCAATGTCCAAATTTCAAGAGTTGACATATTTATTGATTCTTAGCAATACATTTTATTTTTATATTTGTTTATTTATTTTTATCAAATATACCTTCAAATAACGGAAGTCTTTGAAATTTGGTTTTTAAGGTGAAAAGGACAACAAATTTTGTTAACAAATCGTTAATCTAAAAATTACCAATTTCAACGGATTTGGATTAATATTCCATATGAATTCCAACGGATGTAATTTCCATTACCATATGTAAGCTATCAATCACGGGCTTCCTCTTGAAGTATATTTCCTCCAAGAACAAAGTTACGAAAGATTATGGTCAATTGACGGTCACGGAGCAAAGATGTGTAAATGCAAAATTGGGCATTGAAGAAGATAGATGAATGTGATGTGCAATTTAGTGGAGGTGGGTGTGGGTCCCACTGAGCGGACCGGGTACGCCTTCCAACACGGTGAGCAACCCTGTAGGTGATCAGGTATCTCTTTTTTAGTCCAAAGGGCAAACAATTAAAAGCCTAAACTACTAGGCAAATTATAAAGATTAACCCCAAAAGGTGGAGATTGTGTTGAAGAGTCAGCAAGCTGACGGCTTGCTCTATAACCTAAGAGAACTAATGTACCATATCCTTCAAACATTCATCCAATATCAACACAAATGTTGTCGCTTGAGAGAGGCTATAACAAAAAAATTGTCTAGATTAGAGCGGTGTCTTCAGATTAAGCTTTGCAACATGGTCAGCTGCTGCCACTTGCCCCTGGATGCTTTTGAAGGCCAGCACCTGGCATCTGCATTATTAGAGCCTGCATACAGTTGAACATTAAAATATCTATCAGTAAACTTTGCCATAGGCTTAGAATTCCACCCCCCCCCCCCCCTCCTACTGCCACCTAGTGAATCGACGCTAGGATGATTTTTCTCCCGTATGTGCTTGATGCTCCATTAAGTCCCATCGAGATAGCAACAGCTCAGCCATATTACTATTCTGATGCTCTAACGCAAACCAACAAGCTGCTGATCAATTCCCCTGCAGTATCACAGACAAATCCAATAACCTCCCAGGCAACATTCTTCATTGAAAGAAGATCCACAATCAAAATTAGTGTTGGAGGGATCCACACAATAACTGATCAATAAAGGGAGTTATGATGTGTGTCCAAGGCAGTTTAAGGTAGTCTTTTTGATTGAAACCCCACAATGTTCCTTATGTCCGAGTCTCCAAATTATGAAGCTAAATGAGTGGGCAGGAACTTGATGCTGACAGAGTTGAGGATTAAGTTTCTCAGAAAGCAACTTCTAGGCAGGGTCTCACTATACCACCTGGAAAACCACCATTGCCCCAAAGCTGTTGTGTCTATGACCATCCTAATGATATGGAGATGGGTCTCACTTGTCAGGCAGAAAGGCAACTTATTGGTAACCCTATAATAAGGTAGAACTTGTTAGGGTTAAAGCTTCCAAAAACATTTGCCAAGGAAATTGGATCTCTGGAGGCAAATAGTGGCCCAAGGGAGTTTCCAGGGAACAGTAGAGAGAAGATGGGGATCTTTTAAAGCAGCAGGCCTGATATAGTGTAGGGGTCAAAGGAGATTACTTTGGCTGTCGCCACCAATTTTGTCGACCCCACAGCTTGGATGGAGTTCTCATCCATAAGAGATATGTGGTGGAAGACACATGATAAAGGTTTAAGTGCACTTCCCGATCAATTAGAAACACTACTGACAGTCCTAGAGGATTCAAAGGTGAAAAAGGGCCTTTGACTGAATCCTAGCTTCCCAAAGGGGGTCAGGACATCCACAGGAAGCTATGTTAAACCATTACCACACCCAACCACATGATTTCTCAACGTAGTCCAGGATCTATCCTTATTTGCCCAAATGTGGGACCCTTATGGAAAGGAGTGAGAGCTTGTGTTATTATCTCCACATCTTAGGATGAATATAGAGGAAGTATGGTTACGCAGAAATGTAATCTCCAAGCCAACTTTGTAAAGTATTGTCATTAAGTATATTCAGATCCTTTTCCTAGGACCCCCAGAGCCTTGGCCAGTTATCTTGTCCAAGAAGATCACAGGAAGCCCTTAGGTTGGAGGCAGTACCCAAGAAGTGCAACCTAACTGTTTTCTCTTAAGTCAAAACAATGGTGGAAGGAGCTAAAATACTGATGGAGAGTAGAAGGGAATGGAGTGAGAACAAATTTTAAATTATAAGGGTTGATTTCTCCAGCCTTATTAAAACTTAGTTTATCCACAAGAAGAAAGCTGATATTGGACCCTTGGATGGTACAGGACTTGGATTTCATGGTAGGTCTTATTTTAATCAATGAGGGAAACTAGATAGATGGACCAGTCCTTGTGAAGGCATCCCGAAAGAGGCGAGCTTATCATTTGTAAGTTCAGGTAGTGTTTTTAGAGAAATAACTTTACTCTTGATGGTGTTGACTCTCAGACCAGAGCCAGAGCAAAGGTGTCTAAGGACTAGTTAGAGGCGTAGGGTGATATGGGAGCCTCACCCAAATAATGGGATGGTCACTCAGCAAAAAGGATGGGACCAGGGATATCTATTCTTGTAAGGGTGAAAAGGAACCCAGGATTCCAATGAGTACTAGCACTGTGTGGTCATATTCAGATAGTAATCCATCACAGGCATAAAACAGTATAAGGGAGATAGGATTCTAGCCTCAGCCCTTCTAATGGGCTGAAGAATGGATGGGAGTACCATTTAACCAAGACGGAGATGACACAGATTGAGACAAACTCATGATGAGTTGACCGGGAGTGTTTATCAAGACCCTTCGCTAACAAGGTTTCAATAGGCGTTCTCTAGTCTAATAAGGGCCATCCACCCTTATTACCTTATCCTATTCTCATAGATGTAGAATCTTCAGTAGCCATAAGGTAGTTGAGCGGCTAGTGCTCTCCCTGGTAAAAAGTCTTGATTAGGGGAAAACTAGGTTAGGGAAGAGTGGTCTAATCTTTGACTAGAACCTTAGGTAAGATCTTGTAGAGGTATTGAGGAACTATGGCCTAAATGTTTAATGTAGCTCCTACGGATATCCTTAGGAATCAAACTTGATGTAAGTTCTGTTCAGACTAGGATAGTCCATGCCTAAAAATGTCTGACAATTACTCAGTGCATCCTGTCAATGTCAGTTCAAGTGCTTCTTGGAAGACGAGAAGTGGAATCCATCCACCGCCAGGTGTCTTCAAAGCCCATACTGAAAACAAACTTTCCTATCTCAGACAGTTTGGTTTATAAGCCAACCAATGGTCTCCCAAACTGAAAGTTACATAGGAACACTACCCTATCAGTGGTATAAGTAAAGAGGAGAAAAACCTGGTATGTGGGTCCAATAGGGCAAGTTGATCGAATTTCACCCCTCATATTAAGTAAGGCATTGGATCTATTCCGTATTTCATTATAACTTTAATTAATATTTATGTATATAAATAATTTTTACAAAAAAATAACAATCAAAATAAGAAAATTCAAGCTTTGTGCAGGTGATACATTTTTCCGATGAGGGGGCGCTTGTGGTACTTCTTGGTTCTTTGATTTTAATTTAGTAGATCTGTGAGGTATGTAAAAGATCTGGATGGTTTAGTATTTTTTCATACTTAGTTTTTAGGCTCATACCAAAGCGGAAATACTAATATGTACGCAAATGGTTGTAGCTGTATGAATGCTATAGACTAGTTTGTTCTCTGAGGTAAAGACCTCCAGATACTTCCCCTCTTCCTCTCCGTATTACTTAGTAATTACTTGAAGCATTCCTTAAGTTCTATGAGTGCGAAATACTATCTTAGCAAAAGTTGTTTCTTCAAATTAGGTAGGATTTAAAGTAGGGTATCCGGGTCTTAATAGGATCAATTGAAGGGAAGGGGAGGTTGCGGTACCCGAATTCTGCTCTGCCACCTCTTTTTTGATGGAAAGTTAGGCAGGGGATGTTATGGTCGCCTTTACACAATCCCCTTCTTACTCTAGCGCCCACATCCTTTATGATGTGACGTCTGGTATCCAGCTCAACCAATGTGCAGTTGCGTTTACAGTAGAACATGTGCACATCGTCATAACGAGGACGTTAAAATATTCGTGATTCAGTGTGCCATTGAATGGCTTCTCAAGTTGAAAACCTCGATCTCCTGCTCAACAAGAAATGGCGTTTCCAATCTAAACTTGTTCCTTAGATTGAGAGATGGATGACGGAATGCTCAGTATATGATCTGTTGAAGTCAAATCAAATGTTACGGGGACTTCCGTACAGAATCTACGGGATGTCCTCGAAAAAATTCCAATGTATACATGAGCATATCGAAGCAAATTGTCACTCTTCCTATATTTACATTACCCCGTGGCCACTGTTACACCCTCTTCGCCTCTCTTTGATCCCAATTGACACTTCTCGCTAATCTTCTCGGGACTTGTTGGTCCTGTAACCGTAGCCTCACTGCGCTCCATGTATCGCTCTCTCCTCTACTCTCCTTAAAGCGGTATGTTCTAGTTTCTATCGCCGAATTCTTGAGATTACACCCCATGTTGAATTATATTTAAGGGCAGAGTCACAGTAAGAAAACATTATATGATTCCTATGAGAGTTTATACGTACTATATATATTCCTTCTTAGCAGACTTAATCTCCCTTCCACATATCTCTACATAGGTTGTTTATATTCCAGTTTTCCTTAATATACCCACCCAAATTTGTAACTACTCTCCTTAACTAAGAGGGTGTTATAACAATTGTGCATAAATAAATACTGAACAAACGTAGGATCGATTTTTTATAAAACTATTGGTTTAACAAAATGTGAAACTAGATGTTCTTTTTTTCTTCTATAGATATATTTGTTTAAAAATTGAAAATATTAATACCAAAGTTACTAAGATAAAAACTACACTCATTGGGGCGTATGTGGTGACAGTACAGAGGGGAATGAGATATTGTAAAGGTTTGGAATGAAGATATTGCCGTTTAATGGCGTAAGTGAGGGCACTGGGAATTTGAAGCGGTGGGGAGATACTTTGCAATGGGAAGTGTATATCACAATCACGTCTCGATAGTCCTCTCCTGACTTATCAATAGTATCAGTCCTAATTGCACTGATAATTGGACCCCCTAAATGAGGAGCCTTTGAAAAGAGAAAGAGGCATGAGAATCACTCGGACAGTGAAAATGAAATAGGTTGATTTCATTGGAGTGATAACATATAAACAAGAAAATGAAACTATTATAGATAGCAGATCGCAGCGATTTCTCCACGTTTCTAAGATCCAAACACCCTAGTAATAAAACATGTGGTGAATCCTGAGCGCATTCTGACTAGTTGTTCCTGCTGATTCACTGCGCATACCTGCTTTCCATCCAATAATTGGCATTTGCCGAGGCCCCACATACGACCCATTCGGGAGTTCCTCTATATGGCCCACATTGTGGATATTCTATACAATTTCCTAGATTGAAGCCACCATTGTATTCTCGACAAAAACAAATTGCTTTCCCTTTAGAATGTTACGCATAGATCTCTTTCTTGGGAATATTCCCCTAGTTTCTCACTTTCTCTGGTTCTGATCTACTCTCTTACTTTTTCGTCTTGAGTGCTAACCAAACGAAATAATTTTTTTAGAAAAAGCAGAGTGAGCGCAAAAAATTCAAATATATATATCCGTGATCATGTAAGAGTCCCTAGTGCGATATGTTTTGATTATATTCTATTCGAAAACATTCATTTTTTTGTGGTAATTCAGTATAGGATCGAATAATGACATGATGTGATTTGATGTTTGCGATTGTTATTTGATTAGTATAGTAAGAGATAGTTAGCAACGACCCTCATTTTTGGGGGAAATAATTAATTTGAATATGGATGGAGAAAGCTATAAAATCCGAGAAGCTGTGGATCGTTACTCTATGGATCAACTATGTTTGAGGAGTCTAAACATCCTAAATTATGCTTCTCATCCGGATTGAATCTTCGAACTAAAAAACCCCAATGTCTGTCAAAAGGAGCAATCTATTGATTAAAAATATAGCATATTATTTTTTCTAATTATTTTAAAGAGAAAGA